>CAUYRT010071682.1:0-22560 GCA_963574885.1 Lepilemur ruficaudatus
CCTGTAATCCTAGCACTCTGGGAGGCTGAGGCGGGCGGATCGCTCAAGGTCAGGAGTTCGAAACCAGCCTGAGCAAGAGTGAGACCCCATCTCTACTAAAAAAAAAATAGAAATTAGCTGGACAACTAAAAATATGTAGAAAAAATTAGCTGGGCATGGTGGGGCATGCCTGTAGTCCCGGCTACTCGGGATGCTGAGGCAGGAGGATTGCTTGAGCCTGGGAGTTTCAGGTTGCTGTGAGCTAGGCTGACGCCACGGCACTCTAGCCCGGGCAACAGAGTGAGACCGTCTCAAAAAAAAAGACAGAGCTTGAGATTTTGAGGAATGAGAGACCTGGGCCCTGACCCCCAGTGGTTCTGATGACCTAAGAGCTGCAGACTCTGACCTGCAAACATCTGGACTCCATTCCTTTCGGAAGAAAATAGGGCACCTAGCCTCTCTGGTGCCAGCCCAGCCATCCCTCACCTCTCTGTCCCCCATCCTGTCCTTTTGTCAAACTGGAGACAGCCTCACCTGAGGCTTCACCAGGCTGCTTGTCTTCCAGCCCCAGAGGGTGTGGCAGGGCGCTCCTTGTCACAATGCGGGAAAGAGGGCCCTTCGCCTTCCCCACCTCTGTCTTCCTCTTCCTCCTGTGCCTGCCAGTTGGCCTGTGCTTTGTTCCCCATTCCTGCTGCCCATCCAGGTCTCTGGTGTAGTTTAGGGTCACAGTAGGGAACAACAGAGGCTGCTTTGCTGGGGTGAGCAAGGTAGGGTGGCAGAGAGAGGAGGGGGCACCAATATGTGGCAATGAGGTGGCTCAGGGAGAGGCACCCACTGGGGCATGTACAGGCAGGGACTTGGGGCTTGACCGATATCTCATCGCCCCTGCGCCTCCCCAGGTGTTCCTCCACGAAGCCACCGTGCGCCTGATGGCGGGAGCCAGCCCTACCCGCACCCACCAGCTGCTGGAGCACAGTCTGCGGCGGCGCACGGCTCAGAGCGCCAAGCACGGTGAGGGCCCGCCCCGTGCTGCAGGGGGCGCTCGAGCGCACCTCTCGCCTCCCAGATGATGAAGCCTGAGGCTAGCTTTGGTGGCTTGTGGGCATGGCCTGGGCGATAGTTGCAGGGGACCCAGCTGTGAGCCGGGAGGGAGGGCTGGGGGTGGGCTCTGGAGCCAGACTGCATACTAGCCGTGGGATGCCGCCAAGTTCACCCCTGTGAACTAGAGAGGGCCCAGAGCCCACCTCCCAGCGTGGGTGTGAGGATTAAGCCAATGAGTCTAGGTCACCCGCAGAACAGCACCCGCCTCGTCCTGGGCTCTCAGTTCCAACACGTATCTCATCCTTCCCACAGGAGAGCTGGATGCCTGGCCTGGCCAGCGAGAGCGGGCCACCGCCATCCTGCTGGCCTGCCGCCACCTTCCCCTCTCTTTCCTCTCCTCCCCGGGCCAGCGGGCTGTGCTGCTGGCCGAGGCCGCCCGCACCCTGGAGAAGGTGGGCGACCGGCGCTCCTGCAACGACTGCCAGCAGATGATTGTCAAGCTGGGTGGCGGCACCGCCATTGCTGCCTCCTGACCACTGGGCACGGCCCACTGCCCTCCGCCTCTGTCTGTGCTCTGCCCCGGGACCCTCCCCCAGGAGCTGTGGGGACAAAGCCTGTCTTCTGAGCTGTCACCTGCCAAGGCTTTTGGACCACTTCAGGCCAGCAGGCACCTGGGCGGAGCCCCTTAGAGCTGCTATCACTCGATGCTCGTGGTCCAGGGCCTGGTGGGCCTGAGAGCAAAGGCAGCAGGGCAGGAAGTGGGGCCCCGTGACTGGAGTGCACAGGGGGCTCCCAAGCTGTCCAGCCCCTGCCTCCAGCCCTCCTGAGTTTCTGTCTCCCTGAACATCTCTCGCCTTTTTGCTTCCTCATTTTTTATCAGGCTTTCTCTCTGGGGACGTGGGGCTCTGGACACTAGAGAGCGATTTGCCCTCAGGACTGTGCCCGGTGTGCCCTCGCCCCTTTTTATACGAACGTTTTTATACCAGTGCTTGGGTTTGCCGTGCCGCAGGCTATGCTGCCGCAGCGCCCCCCTCCTTCCTGGGTCTACGTCCCTCCCCTGCGCCTCACTAAGCCAGTCGTTCTCTCTCAGTTACACAGGATGGCCAGGGAAGGGGGAGCCCGGCCCAGGGAGGAGGAGGGGAGGCAGGGGACAGGCCTGGGGACAGATGAAATAATGTCGGCATTATTTTTTAATTTTTTAAAAAATAAATGGTATCTTATTTAATTGTCCTGTTCCTTCCCACTCCCCTATCTCCTAGGTGGTCAGCCCCAGCTCAGGGTAGGCCCGGGACAGGGAGAGATGAAGCCACCCCTTGGGACTGGGGCCCGGGGCCTTCCGCGTGGTTTCTTGCTTCCCTCCTACCTCTCTCCCAGATCTTACCTCTGTGGTACAGACTGTCCCCGACTTACCATGGTTCAACTTACAGTTTTAAGACTTTATGATGGGTTTATTGGGGTATCAAATGCATTTTTGACTTATGATATTTTCCATTTATGATGGTTTATCAGGATGTAACATTGTAATTCAAGGAGCATCTGTATGTTTTTATCCCTAACCCCTTCCCTGAAAATAAGCCAGGGTGGCAGAGACCAGCCCTCAACCCTCCCCAGCGGCAAGCCCTTTTCGGAGTGGGCAGTGGGAATGAGGTCCCTATCTTGATGGGGGTCCTAGAAGAAAAAGTGGTCCCACCTTTTTGGATCCCCTGGCGTGGTGCCTACTGAAAGCTGTTTCTTCCCAGGCCTCCTGAGACTGAGACCCTGTGCTTCTCATCCCCTCAGGCTGGTTGGAACACAGGGGGCCAGGGCCCCAGTGCAGACTGGGGGTGCACACAACAGAGGCCCCACAATGCACAATGCAGGCTGGGATGGGTGGGCCTCGCCCTGAGGTGTGCTCGGACCCCACCTGCTTCCTTTCTCCTGCCCCTGCCCCCGCTCACTGTAATTTATGGACCCCGCCTAGCCCACGTGTCTTGTGTATATACTGTGCCTTTTCTTATTATTGTTGAGGGTGGGGAGGGGCGGTTTTCACTGAAAAGGGGATACACCTATGGCTTCCTTGACGTTGAATCATTCACCGTGTCCCAGGACATAGGTTATTCAATAAACACAGATTGGTACCACCCAGTGCAAGGTGTGTGAGGGTCTGTAGTGTGCCTGCTACGGCGACCAGCCACGCGGCTGTGTGACTTGGCCTGCAATGCGCCGGGGGCTGGGCCCGCCCCTCCCTCACTGCTGAGAGGCCCCTGACTTCAGTATGATGGGCCTTCTTTGCCCATCAGTGTGCCTGGCCCCTTCCAGCGTCTGGCACCCACTCCAGTTCTGAGTGAGGGCCCGGGGTCAAAGGGCTGCTGGTGGTGCTTCCAGGGTCAGAGGTTGCTGTATCCAGGTTCCATTTTATTCCCTGGATGTGATGCTGACGGCTTGGCTGACAGCAACAATTCTTTGAGATTCAGGGAGCCAAATCTCTCCCCTATCAGGTGGGCCACTCCTTAGTTTCCCCTTCCCTGAAAGCAGTGACCATCTGAGGAGGCTCCCTGGCCCACAAGTCAGATCCAAGTACAGGAACTGGATTTCCCGGTTCCTTGGGCGGGACCTGGCGTCTCAGCCTGTACTCCTCCGTGTGCAGAATGAGGAGGCTGATCCCTGCCTTGGACTGCAGTCCCCATTGGCTGGGTTTAAGTGACATGACACACAGGGCCAGTTTACAGTGCCTTGGGAGGCTGGTCAGAGGCCAGGTTTGGCTTAAGACATTGGGAGGGGGCAGGGGGGAGAACACAAGGTTGGGACGGGAGCATTGGGCCTGTCACGGGTGGAGTCGGGAGTGCCACGTGGGTGGGAAGGAGCCTGGGACTGATGTGCACAGTCCATGGTGCAGCCCTACCCACCCGGCTGAGGAACAGTCCCTTAAGCTCTGAGCCACATCCTTCTCTGAAGGGCAGTCACAGTGTAACTGTGGGAAGGGCCTGGGCGGGGGGGGCTGCAAAAATACTTTCTCTTTAAAACTTTCCCCGTTCTTTTTGGGGAAAAACTCAGCCAACCCAGGCAGACACCAGCACCCACCCCCCCGCGGGCCCAGGTGGGGCTTTGTCTTTAGCTAAAATGGGAGATTAGAATAATATAATAGTTAACCACATTAGAACTGAGGGGCCCTCCCTTTAAAAGCTCTGTATTTCTGCTAATGTTCAGGAAATTTGGATTTGGGGACAAGAAGATCTACCATTTTTCCTCCTTTGCAACTTCTCTTTCCTTCTCCTGGAACCGCTCATTGTCATTCTTCTGATGCAGCCTTGAGGACAAGTGCTGAGTTTTCGCTAACAGCAGGCCACCCTGTTCCAAGGACCAGAGCAGCCTGGAGAGGCCCAGCTGCAGCTGGTCCTGTCCACAGTTACAACATCAGCTTTTCAGTGATGCCACCGCCCATGGCCTCAGCCTGGCTCCAGGGGGATGGAGAATGAGCAGAGGGGTTTCGCCCACCTCCAACGCAGCCCAGCCAGGGCCTGCGTCACTCAGGGTAGGTGGCCGTGGGTGGCCGATGTGCCCAGGAACCCTGATCCTTTTGTGAGTCTCGGCAGGCTCTGTGACTCAGCACCCACCCCCTCCCCTGGCCCTACGCAGCTGTGGGATAGGGCCGGGGCACATGCCACCCCCAGCAGCTGAGACTGAGCTCTCTCCCCACAAGCCTTGGGGGCCGTCACTGCAGGCAGGACCGTGACCTCCTGGCTCTGTCCTGGGGCTGGCTACTAGGCC
This sequence comes from Lepilemur ruficaudatus, assembly GCA_963574885.1. Taxonomy (NCBI): domain Eukaryota; kingdom Metazoa; phylum Chordata; class Mammalia; order Primates; family Lepilemuridae; genus Lepilemur; species Lepilemur ruficaudatus. Next base: position 4,768 of record CAUYRT010071682.1, read on the forward strand.
TTGGTTTCCTTAATGGCTTAAGGGACAGGAAGGTGGACCCTTGACAGGTGAGGAGCTGGCCAGGCCTGGTGGGTGCGGGGGCCTTAGGGCAGCCCAGCCAGCAGGAAGAAGGTCCCAGACTTCACACCCTGGGGGCAGCCCCCGACCCCAGACTGCCCCTGCATGCCATTCACCCAAGTTCTCTAACACCAGAAGGCCCTAACTTGTGAGACAGCTGGGTGACCTTGGGCTAGTTACTTAGGTCTCAAAACCTGAATTTCTTCATCTGTAAAGACAACCCCCCATGGTGTTTCTGTGAGGATTAAATAAGAAAGGGCAACAGGTGGCCATTGTTATTAAAACTCTATATCACACCTAGGGTGCTCAGGAAGGAAACAGACCTAACTGGGTGGCTTTGTTGAGGTCACACACCTCCACTGGCCATACCCCACCCCCCTAATCTCCCCCAACAGTACCTGGCACAGAGAGACTATGTGGAAGTTGCACAAAGGCTGCTGGCAATGCCTTGGCCACAGCCAGGTGCCAGGAGCCCTCCCTGCAGGAAGGGCACGCTGGCAGTGCCAGGCGTGTGTGGCGGGGCACCCAGAGGGGCGCTGCCAGCTCTTGCTCCAGCATCCCCACCCCCTTGCCCTCAGAGCAGCTCCTGGGAGGAGGCTCCTGCATCCTGGGCACCAGATGTCCATACGGCCCACAACCATTAGGGGGGTGGCCCCGGGCCAATCCGGCCAAGCAGCCTGCAGGCCAGGGGCCGGCCCACAGCCAGACCATGTCAGTGAGGATCAGGTTCAGCCGACTCAAGCTGTAGAGTGGGTGACCGGCTGGAGGGTCGCCTCCAGCAGAGGGCGTGGACCCCCAGGAGGCCTCAGGCCCAGCAGCCCCTCTCCCTGTGCCTGGACCAGAAGATGGCTGAGGTGTAACTGCTGGCTGTCCCCTGGCACCCACTAGTGTGGGCATTCAGCCTGGCAGCCAACCCTGGCCACCCTCCCCAGCCACCTCTTGCTGGCTCCCAGCACGTTTGCCCGGAGCAGTCCTCTGCGCTTGCACACGCTGTGCCCTCTGCCTGCACTGCCGTCTGTCCAGTCAATCACCAATGCCGCCATCAGTGCCTCTCGCAGCCAAGCTGGGGCTCCTTTATTCTCAGGGGCGGGATCCACAGAACAGGGTTTATTTACACCAGGAACCCGGGGTCTGTAGGCTCCAAAGCCCCCGTCCAGTTGGTGCAGAAGGAAGAGCTGGCCCTCTCTTCCCGTGACCCGGGGCCCCAGGCCGTGACTTGGGAGGACAGACTCCGCTTCACACGGTGACCTCGGCTTTGCTGTTGGTGCTCAGGTGCCGGGGCCCGCGGCCCGCGCTGCTGTAAAGGCTGGGGGGCTGCGGGCCGAAGGCCTCGGGCAACTTCTCCACGCTGAACTGGCGCCGGGGCACGTGGCCGGGCCGCCGGGGCGCCGGGGACGCCTGCGCCACCGGGTGGCCGCGGGGGGCGGGCCGGGCCGGGCGACCGGCAGTCCAGGCCGCGTAGTGGCCCGACGCGGCGGGACCGGCGGGGGGCGCGTAGCCGGGCGGGGCCCAGGGGCAGGCGTCGAGCAGCGCGGGCAGGTCGTCGGGCGGCCGCGGGGCGCGCGGGACCGGCTCGGGGGCGGGGAAACGCTGATAGAAGTCCTGCGGGGCGGCCTCTGCGGGGACACGGATGGGGTCAGGCTCCGGGCGCCCGGCTCGCGGTCGAGGAGCCTGGGCCCCGGGCGCACTCACCTGCGGCCTTGAGCGCGGTGGCCTGGACCGTGGCGTACTTGGCGTAGTCGGGCTGCAGCGTCCTGCTGCCGCCGCCCTGCAGCCGGGAGACGCGCGTGGGCCCCGGGGTGGCAGAGCCCAGCGTCGCGTTGTTGAGGCGTTTCTTGTCTGGAGGGCAGGAAGGGTCAGTAGGCCGCCCGGCCGCTGACCCCGGCACTCCACCCGCGCCAGCACCTGCCGCAGCCCTCCCGGGGCAGCCCAGCGCGACCTTCAGCTGGCTCTCTGGGAGAGACTGAGCCGCGCCTGTCCTCAGGGCAGAGCCTCCCCTCCTGGAGCAGGGCCCGGCTCCCAATACCACGACCCGCGTGGCAGCCTGCCCTGAGGGTGCGACCTGGTGAATGGCTCGCCAGCGGGCTCGGCTTGAGCCAGGCGCTGAGTCCCATGACCTGCTCCCGCGGAGATGGGACGTCTGAGGAACAGCCCCAGGTGCGAAAGCGGGGCCGCCAAGCGCTGCCTCCCGAGCCAAAGATGGAGAGGGAGGCTCCAGAGCCCTGGCCAGCGTCTGGGACCTCCTCACAAAACACAGACCCTGAGACTCAAGGTGGCAGGACCCGTGGGACAGAGGGGCGCTCACTGGCCTGCTGACCCTCACACACCCACAGAGGAAGCAGCTCATTTCGTTTGGGAAACAGCTCAGGGCCTCCCCTGCCCAGCCCCGAGCACACTCCTACCCACGCTCCACTGTGGGTCAACAGTGCCACCACCACCCGCTCACCTGTGCTGTTGTGGGGGGAGCCCTGGGGGAGGCCATCCCCCATCTGCACCTGCACACAGCTACCCAGCGGTGGGCCCAGAGGTGGAGGCAGGGGTTCCTGGGGGCCCGGCTGCTTCAGAAGTTCTGTCAGTGTCCTGTGGGACAGAGTGGTGAGGGGTGGCCGCCTCAGCCTATGAAAGGCCACCCCCAGCCACAGCCATGACAGTCCCACCGAGTGGCCCTGGGCAGTGCTTTCAACCTCTCTGGGCCTCCTTTCTCTCATCATAGACCTCGCACATCTAGCTTCCCTCCCAGGCACAACCTGTCAGCCTCACCTGTGGCCCCAAGAATGCCACATCCCAGAGCAGGCCAGGAAACTCTACTGGCCTTTGTAACCAGGGCCACCTTGTTTTCCAGAGGCTCCCTTTCCCCCCCCCCTTCCTGCAGCCCACTCTCAAGAGCCTCCCCAGTGTGGCCTCCTCTCCCAGCACAGCCCTGCCCGTGACACCCTTTCCTCCATCTCCTCCCATAAAGCTCCTACCGTTCTTCAAGCCCCACGGAGTCCCCCTTCCCCAGTGTCCACCCAACTCCCCTCCTGCAGCAGGGGCTTCTGCTGGGTGCAGGGACGTGGCTGCCAGTACAAGCATGGATGACGGATTGGGGCGGGGGCGGGGGGAGGCGGGCAGGAGATCCCTGGTGGCAGCCCGGCACCCAAAGGCTGTATGACCTTGGGCAGCTGCCTCCCTGGGTACCCAGGACACCCAGCCCCCACCCAGCTGTGATAATGTGACAATGTCTATTAAGCCCAGCTGCCTTCAGCACCCAGAACCCATGATTTTCTCCTGCGCCGCCTGACCCTCCTTCTGGGGCTAGGGCCTCCAATGGCTGATTCATGAAGAGGCGTCCTGGAGGTGGGACACCAGGGGTGGCTGAGGTTGGGCTGCCACATGGCAGGGTCTGAAAGTGTCCTGGCACCTGCCTGAGCCGATGCTCCTGCCCTGCCCACGCCCCAACGGCTCACCTCTGTGGTCTCAACTCTGGACAAGCACCACCAGCCCAGCTCTCCCAAACACGAGTGACCATCATGCCTCTGGCCTGCACACAAACTCTCCAGGGGCTCCCTCCAAGCCCTCTGAGAAGCCTTCCCTGACGGTCAGCCCCAACGCGACAGAATTAAGTGTGAGACTTAGGGGGAGGGCAGGGGTTCAGAAGACACCCACACATAAGTCCAAGCCTTGTTCCTGGTCTCCCCAGAGGAGAAAAGGGAATTGGGGCATGTGGGAGCCTGAAGCCCAGAAAGGGGCAGGGACCAGCCCAGGCAACACAGTACAGCAGGGGTACTCAGGATGCCTCTTCCTGAGGCATCACCAAACCTGCTTCCCCATCGCATGCAGACCAGTGTGTCAGCTGGCCTGCCCCAGCCACCTCCTACATTGTAGTGACCCACAGTTCCCACTGCCCCACCCTGGTCAAGGACATATCCAGGCCTCCCCGCTGCTACCCTCACCCACCCAGCATGAGAGACCCAAAAAGGGTCCCTCATGCTGCCCCTGCAGCATATCCCATACAGCTGTCCCCTGTCCCTGCAGCATACAGGACCCAGGCCAAGAGCCTCCGTGTCGTGGAGGTGGGCAGCGGCTAAGGGCAGAGGCTACGTGGTCTGGGGGGTGAGGGGTGCCGCCATGCCAAGGAAGGCCTCATCCCTGGCCCTGGGGCCCAGGAGGGGGAAGCGTCCACATCTGGCCCACCAGGCTGTGGAGGTTTCTCTCTATTGTCACTTCTAAGTACAAGCCTGTCACCTGTGGTGTCAGCAGCTCACATGCCCAAAGGGTGCTGGGACCTGGAGGATGAGGAGGGCCTGTGCCGTCGGAATTGCTGGGACATGTGAGTGCACGAGCATGGCAGATAGGTGGGAATTCCAGGTCTGGACACATAGAATCTTAGAGTCCCCATTCCAGCTGAGGAAGGGACCTGGGTCCTATAGACCTCATTTCACACCAGGGTCAGAATTCAGCTAGCACCTGTCCTAGCCTCAGCAGCTCTAGACTCTGTTCCCTATGCAGAGGGAGACCCTAACCTGCGCCTGGAGCTACGGAGTGGGCATTAGGGAAGGCCCTCTGGAACCCAGGCAAGGAAGGTCAGGCCTGAGTCACAGCTCCGGGGTCACTGGAGAGATGGCAGGGAGGGCAGGAGAGCGAGCCCAGAGAGCCAAATGCCCCTTCCGTGCTCTCCACCCAAGACACCAAATATTACATCAGCTCTGTCCCCTGCCTGGCCAGTGCGGCCCCCTCCCCTGGCGCCGACGTTGTGCCCTCTACCCGAGGCTAGCAGCCCTCCCTGCGAGGGGAGGCTGGAGCCGCCCAGCGCCCAGCCCAGACCAGAAGGTCAAGGGGAGTCGGGGTGGTATCCGGTGTCTCCCTCATTAAGTGGGGGTTAGGGGGAGACAGGGAGGAAAGACCAAGAGAAGGGGCCTGCTGAGAGGACCAGCGCTTCAAGAGGGGCGGGAAGTATGGAGGGGCATAGCTGGGCGCCCATCTGGCAGAGAGGGCAGGGGCGATCAAGCGAGGGTCGGGACCGTCGGCGCGCTCACCTGGTCACGGTGCGCCGCGCGCGCGGGCTGTGCGCCCTCTCCAGGCCCAGACGCGCCCCGATGCCTGCCAGCACCAGCAGCGCGGCTACGCCACACACCGCGTAGACGGCCGTGTGGCTGCGCTCGCGGCCCGGGTCCCGGGGCGCAGCGGAGTCGCGAGCGCGGGCAGGCGGCCGGCCGGTCTGCACCCAGGCCGGCGTGTCGTAGTTGGAGCAGCGGCTCTGGTCGAGGCGCCGCGGCCCGTCGTGGCAGCAGAAGCGGTAGCCGCACGTGCCGCAGCAGAAGCTGTAGGCGCCAGAGCTGCAGTTGAAGGGCGGGTCCCACTGGCCCATCACGTCGTAGTAGCCGCGGCAGCGGTCGCCCCCGGCCGGGGCTGCGGTGCCGGGCGCCGCGGGCTCCTGCGCCTCGGGAGCCCCCGCTCGGCCCGACGGCGGCCGCGCCAGCAGCAGCGCCAGCCGGAGCGCGAGCGCAAGCCCGAGCCCGGGCGGAAGGCTGCCACCGCGCAGCCCCCGCGCTTCGGCCCCCGCCATCCGGCCGCCGCCTCCTGCTACTGCGCCCCGCGCATGGCCCCGCGCCGCGGCTCCCTCCGGCCCGGCTCCTCCGCGCCCTCAGGGATAGCGCCGGCCCCGCAGCCCGGGCGCAGGCTCCCTGGGGACGCCTCCCCGGCCGGCCGTCGGCCCCCTCCGGGACGCCAGCCCCGTGCGCTCGGTCCGGAGCTCGGGAGGCCGCCCCTCCGGTGGGCGCGTCCTCCGCCGGGGCTCACCTCGGACCGGGCCGGCCGGTCCGCGCCCGGGCTGCCCCCGGGGCTGGGCGGCGGGTCCTGGCCTGCGCGCGGTCCCGCTTCTCCCGGCCCGGCGGTGTGCGGGTCCTGGGCCCGGCGGGGGCCCTGGCCGCCCGACTCCGCTGCCTCCCGCCGCCCGCTCCGTGCTGCCCGCGCTCCGGCTCCGGCTCCGGCTCCGGCTCGGGCTCGGGCTCGGCGCGGGCTCGGCGGGCGGGGGAGCGAGCGCGGGAAGGAGGGCGGGCGGCGGGAGGCAGAGCCGGGGGAGGAGCGCGGCGCCGCCAGGGGCGGGAGGGGGCGCGGAGGACCCGCGCAGCCGGGCGCCCCACCCGGGACCCTCTCCGAAGCCCTCCCCAAAACAGTCCTCGGAACCGGGCGCTCGAGGGGCATCTGCTTAAGGCTCCGGGACTGTTACCTCGGACATGGGGCCCGTGCCTGGAGCGTCCCTGTTTTTCAGGTGCGGCGACCGACCGCGGCGCGGAGGTCAAAGCTGCCCGGAATAGCCCCGGGACGGTCAGTGGCCCCCTCCGGCCTCCTTCCCGTCCCTGTCGTCCATTCCGGTCATGACTTGAGGCGGGCCCTTTGCCCTCTCTGCGCCTCGATTTCCGCACCTGTCACATGGGAAGGAAACCCCCAGCAGAGCTGCTGCAGAGGGCAGGTCTGGGTCTCCGCCGCGCAGCCCGCCCGGGACGCAGGGTTTACTGCAGGGCGTGAGCCTCGGTTCCAGAACCTCCTGAACGCCGGGCTGGGGGTCCGGATACCCCCGCGGCGATGGGCGCCGCCATCCAGAGATCTGCTCCCCTCCCCAGGAGTGACGGGGAGGCGACTGGGCTAGTCCCGGCCCACGCCGCCCCCCGCGGGACCCAGCGGCCCTTCCACAATCTGGGGGAAGGCGGGGACCGGTAAAGAGCCAGCCCTGGCCCGCAGCAGGGCTCAGTCATGTTTTCTGAACTGTGTTTAATTAGAGAATGTGACGGTACCGCGGCTTCTTGCCTCAGTTTCTCATTTTAACATCAAAACTCTTTCTGGAGGGCAGATTCATAATCGGCCCCCTCCAGGAGGCAGGGGTCAGTGTGGAACCTCTCATGTCCAGATGGGAACACCAGGAGGGAAAGAAAGGACTGGCGTCCAATTCACCCCGTGCCGTGCCCGGCACAGCTCAGGCCTCCCTCAGTCCTGGAAGGGAGGGAGGGAGGAAACGCCTCTAGTCTCTCATTTCTGTCAGGGGAAGAACTGGAGCTCCCTAGGGTCCTTCCTGCTCCCCTTCATGTCCCCCTCCTTCCCCGTCACTCAGCGGCTGGGATCAGCTTGTACAAGTGGAGGAGGTGAGGGAGGAAGAGGAAGGATTTACATTTTAAAGAGGATCAAGTCCTGTCCAGACATGAGGGGCTGACAGGCCAATTTCAGGTATTAGGGAGCAAAACAGGAGGAGGGGGTGACCTCCCAACAAGGCCCTCCCCCTCAGAGTGTGTCCTTGTACCTGGGCCAAAGACATCCTGACCCCCCCACACACACACACTCCCTTCCCCCATCACAAGACGGCTTATTACAACTTTAGAAGAAAAAAACAGACAAGCAAAGGAATTAAATGAAACTGCTTTAATCCCATCCCCAGAGCCAACCACACTAAACTATGTCACACTTTACATGCTGTTTTGTAACTGGTTTTTAGTTTACTTTTTGCTATCCTGAAACTTTTCGTTTGTCATTCTCAGAAATTGGTAGCTATCCTTTCTGGAGCGTCCTTCTCTGCTCCCTTGGGGGGGGGGCGTTCCTAGAAATGGAATCAGTGGCACCACCGGCTGACAAGGTGCCCTCCAGGTCGCAGAGCCCTGAGAGTGGCCGCTTCTCACCTTTCACACCCATTTCAGGCACTTGTCTCTGCCTCCTTGGAACTGTGGCCTCATTCTAGGTAAGGTCCCTTCTGGGTCCAGAGCAAGTCTCCTAATGCTCTCTTCTCCTCCTGGGTCCTCTCTTGCCCCCACTGTCTTGGCACTGGGCACTCTACTCAACTTAGACCCATGTTGACTCCCATCAGGTCCTGCAAATGTATGTCCCTAGTGACAGCCATTTGTTCAATGAAGGAGCTGGATTCCAGCCGCTGCCCCACTCCCAGGGGCTGATGTCCAACCCCCAACCCCCCCCACCACACACACAGGGCTTCCTCCGCATCCCAGTCTCATGGGATGAGACTCAATCATCCCTGGCTGATTCAGTAGTCAGCCAGCACCCGAGGTACCCACAGCTACTGGGTCTGTGCCGGCACTCATTGCCCTCTCCATGTGAACACCTGGCCTTGGGGGGCGGGGAGCAGGAGAGGGTAACTGCAAACACAGAGCCCGGCTGACTGGCAGAGTCCTGGATCTGACCTGCCCCCCAGATGCCCAGCCATGCGTGGGGCCAGGGGATCTGGGGATGGTGCAGCCCAGCTGAGGACTGATCCCTTTGCCTGGATCCCAGGGCCTCTCACCACAGCAAGGCTCCAGGGCACCCACCTCCTATCTCTTCTTCCTGCCCCCCAAGCCTGTGTCACCAAAAATCATCCATTGATCCAGGCTTAAAATAACCCCTGGCATCTGCAGCAAGCCGAGTCCCTGCGCCTGAAGGGCACCCACCCCCCTCCCCCCACCCCCATGCTGGCAGCTCCAGTGTGCAGGTGTCTGCATGTGCTCCAGATGGGGGGGGGGTGCACGTCTGGGGCTATTGTGTGACTATGAGGACCTTCCCTGCACCGTGGGCAAGCGTGCACACACGTGTGTCAGGGTAGGTGCACTTTGCACACAAGTCCTTCCCTCAATGCCAAGCTCTCGCCTGGTGCTCAGGCCTGGCTGTGGAAGGCTGTGTGTCCTGAGAGGTTGTGGACATTAAAGAAAGCCTGTGCTGGGCCTGTGTCCCCATTTTAGGTGGTGGGTGTCCAGTCTGCCAGCTCTGCCCAGCCCTATCCTGTCTGGGGGAGAGGGTTTGGGTTTTCTTAGAAACTCAAGACCCAGAGAGGGGAAGTGATTTGCTGTGACTGGCACACAGCCAGGAAGGGCAGGATCTGGCCTGGAACCTGCGCTGTCAGCCCCAGACCTACTTCCTGGCCAGTTCAGTACCAACCGAGAGAGCAGCCGGAGGGCACCGACCAGAGCTCAGGGCAGCGCCCCCTACCGGCTGACAGGGCACACTCCAACTCCTGCCTTTCCAGCCCCTCAGCTGAAAGCTTCCATTTATCCTTCACTTTGGAGCCAGACTGAGCAGGCTGGAATCCCTGCTCCCCAGTCAACTTTTCTAGGCCTCAGTTTTTTCACCTGCAAGATGCACTACCGGCATCTCTCTGGCAGGGCGACAGGGAGAAGCCAGTGGGCTCTTTACGGGAAGCACCCAGGTACATGTGTCCTGGTGGGAGGACACTGGACCCACTGCGGCCAGGCTGAAAGGATGGTGATTGTGACGGTGGCGGATGCCATCCACAAGTTTAAAGGCCTCATTCCTAAGCTCATTACACTTCCATTTCCTCCATGACGGGAGTTACCCAAGAACGAGATTCTCAGGATGCTGGACTCCCTGCTAGTGCAAATGCTGGTACCAGGAGGGGTCTGGAAGGAGGGCCCATGGCTGCCCTTGTCTCCTCAGAGGCAGCTCAGTGACTCAGGCTCCAGCTGCCCGCGGGAGGGAGGGGGCGCCCGGGCTCCTGAGGTTGGGGGGCTGGGAGCTGGGGCTCAGTTCCCTGTCCCAACCCCCATACACCCCCTCCCCGGCCCGCACCCTGACCTGCCTCGGGGAGCCTCACTCCAGACGCCACAGGTAATGGCTCTGCCCGACCCGCCCCTCCATAAATCTTCCCCTCGCCAAAGACCCCAGAGAACGTGCAAACCCGGAGTTAGCCACCAAGACCGTAGCGCGGGAACACAGGACAGGGCTCCGCGGAGGCCACACGGCGCGTCCACCTGGCAGGTCCACCCTCTCCAACCAGCCCTCCTGCTCCTGGGGCACGACTACGAGATCAGCGAAACGCAGAGCCGCCCGCCCGACACCTCGCCCTAAAGGCGGGTCGGTGGCCCGCATCCGGGGCTCTCCGGGCTTGGGCCTTGGTCCTCGGGACGCGCGTGAGGACTGGGACTCCGTGAGGACGCAGAGGTCCGGAGCTAGAAGTGGGCACCCTTGGCCTTGGTCCCGCCCCGCATCCGGTCCCTCCCTTTTTCCTCGCCCCTCAGCCTGGCCCCACCCCTTCGACTTGCCCCTGGCCCCGCCCCCTTCCTGCAACCTCTCTCCTAGACCCGGTCCCTCCGCCGCGCCGCTTGCCCTGGCCCCACCCTCTGCGTCCCGGAATACCCTCTATCACCCCTCGGCCGGCGTTCAAGGTGCCACCAGCAGGGACGACCTCAGGAGCCGCGCATATAGACTTTCGCCTGTCCCAGAGCCGCTGGACCGTCCTGTATTCGGGGCTGGATCACAAATTCTCTGCAGCTTAGAGGAGCGGAGATGCTCAGGGGCCCCGGGACCCTTGTATCCTCCCCACGCCGCCACCACAGCTGCTGCACCCCACAGAGTCCAGGAGGAAGGCGCATGGGCCGGGAACACAGGCATCTGTTTCCTCCCGGGTCCTCCCCGACTGTCTGCATGATTCTGGGCAGTTGTCCCTACCTCACCCTCATCCGCGGGTCAGGACCAGGCCTGCTCCCGCCTCCGTGCCCTGGGCATTTCCTGGCCCTGGCAGGGATCGCCCTGTCCCTACATGCCGCATGACCTCTTTAAACTCCAAGGACAGCTGGGTGGCCCCCAAGAGCCCCATTTTGCATGTGGAATGACAGGCCCAGAGTGATGCCGCCGGCTTCTAGGGATAGTGCTGTGTGGTGCCATCCCTGCTGAGAAAGAGGGAGGTGAGGGTCAGGCCTTCCTCCTGAGTCTCACCAGCTGGACCTCCCGACCCCCACCCTGAGCCCTCAGCCTGGGACTGCCAGGCAGGAAGTGAAAGGGGCCGCAGGAAGCCCCAGGAGGAACCGAGACTTCAGCCAGCCCCGCCCCCACCTGCTGGGGACCCTGGGGACCTGGTAGAAACCAGACCCTCCTTCAGGAAAAACTGGCCAGAAACACAGGTTAGGCCAGTTCCCACCCCAACAAGCTGTCCTTCCAGAGTCTACCTGAGATCCCTTTTACTGCAAAAAGAGACCAGTTAGGGAGAAAAATCTTATGAGTAGCGATAAAACCAAGAGGCGGGGCCTGGCCTCAATCCCTGGCGTAAGCCCCTCCCCCGGAGGGAGCCTGGACCAATGACCTTCTGCTGGGCAGGCACACCCAGCAAGGGCAGGAACCCGGGTCCATCCCGGCTCCACCACTGCCTGTTGTGCGGTGGGCCAGATCCCTTCACCTGCTGAACCGCTCTTTTTCTATTTGCAAATTGGACCATATCATCACTGCTCACGGATGTGAAATCGTGCAGATTTTCAGGAAAGCGATTGGACCAATGGGCGCCTTTAAAAAGGTCAAGGCCTAGGATCGCTTGAGCCCAGGAGTCTGAGGTTGCTGTGAGATAAGCTGACGCCACGGCACTCACTCTAGCCCGGGCAACAGAGTGAGACTCTGTCTCAAAAAAAAAAAAAAAAAAAAAAAGGTCAAGGCCTTTGGTGCAAGCGCCCTCCTGGGAAACGGCCGCATGCAAAGAGCCTCAGTCACAGCAGCAAAAACTGAAAATAACCAAATGCTCAAGTGGAAAACTTTACCAATATTGAAAGCCTCATTGTGCAGTGTTTAGAGAGAGAAAAACTTACTAAATACAATGGTCAAAATATGACTTTGCCTGTACAGAAAAATATTATGTATTTTGTAGAAAAATACATCACCACGAAGGGGGCTGGTGTTGCTGGATATGGGTCATTTCTCCATGACGCCACCATGCATTACTGTCCTGAACTTCCCAGATTGTTTACAAAATGCCTATCTTGATTTTTATTTTAATAAAAAACTTTTTTAAGCAAACACAAACACCCACCCCACTCCTCTAGGTGCTGTTAGGAAGACCAATGAGATATTGAAGGTGAAGGCTCCTTTGAAAGTAACACCTAGGACAGAGGACAGAACACTGTTCTATTATTACCTGGGCCTCGGGGCCCTTTTCCAGGGAAAGGGAGACACCACACCCCTCCTTGCCTGCCGTCCACTGGTCTGTCCTGGTTCTCCCCCAAGGAACTTCCCATCTGTTATTTGCTAGATGACAATGATACCAAGTCCTCTCCCGTTCTGGGCCTTAGTTTCCTCATCTGCGAAATGTGTATATCTGTGAGAACTCCCTAAGGTTTCTTCCAGTCCTTCTTCTCTGGGGGCCACAGGGCAGGAAGAGAACTTTGCATCCAACCCCCTATTTTTCAGAAGAAACTGAGATCAGAGGGAAAACTGCATATAGCTGGAGAGGCCAGCTGGGACGGAGAGTGCCACAGCTTTGCATGTCTGGGCCCCAGAGGGGTTTCACCCACCCTTTTCACCTTCAGGGCCTAGCCCCTGGCTGGAGTGGAGAGGGTGGAGTGGGAGGTGGGCTGGCCAGGAATAGCTCAGACGTCCCCAGCCCAGATGGAGTGGATGGCTGGGCCCATCCAGGCCTAACCCCCACCCCTGCCTACTGCTTGCCACCTGACCTCACCCAGTCACCTGGCTCCCTGAGGGTAGGAGCATCTGAGATGAGTCCAAGGAGCAAGTAGCTGGGCAGAGATCTGGATGTGAGTGTCCAGGTTCTGGGGACGCCATTGTCTTCTGAACTGGGAAAGGGTTACGCAGGAAGGGCAGGGGTCTGCTAGACAGTTCTGGTGGCAGTTCATGGAGATGCAGGCAGAAACATCTGATGCATGGAACAGAACACGGCCAAGGCCCAACGTGGGAAAAACAGTACCGAGAACACCATTTTCTGACTCCTAGTCCAGTGCTCCTTCCAAAGGCACTAAACTATGATAAGTTCCAAGGAAGCTGTCCAGGGCAAAGTCAGGTCAGGAGGTTCTGACCCAGTGTGGGAGGGCAGGCAGGAGGCAATGGCTGACTGAGTGCACAGTGTGGTCCAGGACTGGGAATAGACAGTCTTGGCTCCAGATCCCAGAGCAAGGAGCACTGCTGTGAGAAGAGCAGCTTCCACTGGGATGGAGGGTGACCCTAGGGGCTGGCACAGAACGGCCAAGTGAGCCCAGCATTTGGGGTCCAGTGCTTCAGGAGGACTGGCCATAGAGAGAAGGAAATTCAAGGGACCTCAGATCCATCTGATTCAAGGCCACAGGCCTGCCCTAGCCTCTGTATGAAGGAGCCTCCTGTAGGTCCCGTCCCTGCCCTGTGTACAGCTGAGTCTGCTATGCCTCAGAAGCAGCTGGGACCCTGGGTGGTCCCTGAGAGAGCTGCCTGCCAGTGTGTTCCTTCAGCTTAAGTTTGGAGTTCAGCCCCAGAGGCGGTAGACTTCCTCCCAAGTGCAGACCTGTGGCTCTGGAAGCTGCCATTGAGGTCCAAATGGCATCTTAAGTTGTAGCAGATTGGGCCAATCTCAGGGTTGCCCCTGGGATACAGATACCTAAGAATCAGTACAATCCTTTTTTCTCCATGATTATTTCTTAAAATAATCTTGTACTGAATCCCAAAGCAAGCAAACCCATGAACTGGTTACTCATCGCTGCCACATGCATAGGTTTAAAAGCAGGACAGCTCTGAGAGCAAGTATTAAAGAAATACAATACCCAGGTACAAATTAAGCATCTTCCCACTTGGTCTTTTTTTCAGATTCATTTTGGCTTAATGGTGCCTTCCCCACGTTAAAAGAAAAATATCTTACTCATAGTGCCCAGTCATTCAAAAGCACAGAAGCTCAGATACAACCTTCAAAGGCTGTCAAAGATGGTATAGTCTTAAGCCAAAAACTAACACACCAAACAACTCCATGCCAGCTGAATGCTGTGATCTGTAGTGTCTGCGGTGCTGCAGAGTTTAGCTAGGGCAGCCTGACTCCTGGGAAAAGGGCAGCTGGGTGCTGGAGGGAAGAGCCAAATTCAACTTCCAAGCCCCTGGCTGGGGGTCCAGAGGAGGGCAGGGACCATCCCCTGCCCCCTCCATTGCTATTGTTGCTCAGGGCCGGCAGTCTTGGTGGTCACCAGTTCAGTGGAGCCCAGCTCTGTGGCTGGCACAGGTACGCTATGGCCCGGTGGGGTGGTGCCTGGGTCTTCTTCCCTGGGTGGAGGCCAGGCAGGAGCTGTGGTATCAAGGGTTCCCGGGGAAAGGATGATGACATTGTCCAGGGGCTCTGGGGCAGGGGGTGGAGGAGGGAAGGTCAGTATTGGGTCACAGCCTTCCTCCACTGTCTGTTCTAGGAGCATCCCCAGAGGGGCCAGCCCCTTGCGATGGGACCCCACTGTGGGAGGGAGGAGTGGCACAGGGCAGGGGCAAGACGGGAAGTACTGCCCGAGGGGTAGGAGCTGGGGCCCAGCCTGGCCATCCCACAGGGATTTCCTCTGGGACAAGCTCCCTCAGACTCTCAAAGTGCAGGACAGACTCCTCCCTCAGATGGGACTCCCCAGTCCTGTCCTTCTTCCGCCTGGGGTCTGGGAGGGCAGTGCTGTGTCCCTCACTTAGGCTAGGGGCGTCTCCCTGCTCAGCCTGAGCTCTTCAGGGCAAACTCTCTCCTACGTGCAGTCCACACAGCCCTGTCTCTCGGTTCAGACCCCCACCCCCAAGGGCCATGTCTCCCCTAGACGGCCCCACCCCTAGGCCGTGTGACCCCACGCGTCCGACGGAGCCCCTCGGTTCCCTAGATGGAGCTCACCGTGCTGGCCTCCATCTGGGCCCTCCGGGGAGGCCGTCCCGCGAAGCCACCGGCGCCTCCAGCTCACCAGGCCCACCAGGGCCAGCGCCAGCACCAGGCCCAGCAGCGCGGGGGCGCCGAAGAGCAGCCCAGGCAGGGGCAGCGCCGCCTCGGGGCCGGCACCCGCGCCCACCGACTCTTGCGGCTGCAGCGCCGTCCCGGGCGCCGCGCTGCTCGCCCCTGCTGCGGGCGGGGGGGACAGGGAGGGAGGGCGCGGGGCCCCTGAGAGGGACGCGCGGAGACGGGGTGGGGCGGAGGGAGGCGAGGCTGGGAGGGGAGGGACAGCGGGAGAGGTGGACATGGGGGGGAGAGAGCAGGGGCGGCGGTGAGGGCCCCGTCCAGACCCTGCCCACAGGTCCCCATCAGCCCGCTGGGTCTTGGGCGGGGCAGGCTCTGCCTGCGGCTTCGGCGGGCTGGGGGCCACGTGGCAGGACCCCCGTCCTCCCCGAGGGCTGCCCGAGGCCACGCGTCAGCGCGGGTCGCTCTTACCCGGTCTCGGCTCGGGCGTGCGGAAGAGTTTGCAGGCCACGCAGTGGCGGAGCAGCAGGTCGAAGCACTGGGCTGGGTCGCAGGGCGTGGGGGGGGACCCGTCCCTGCCCCTCGGCCTCCTGGCCCCTCGCCTCATGGTGCTGATGCTGCCTCACTCCGCGGGGACTGAGCTCGGAGTTGGGCTCCGCTACCCTCGGGGAGGAAACCGGGAGGGGCGGTGCACTCCGCCCCGCCCTGCGGGGTGGGACCGCTGGGGTGGGACCACTCTCAGCCAAGCCCAGGGCCGTGAACCCCAGACCTCTTTCTCTTTCTCTCTGTGGTTACTCCATTCAACCACTCAACCATGACCCCTAGACGCCAACTGGGTGGGCCCTAGGCCGGGCTGGGGTCAGACCAGAGCCTGCTCTTGGGCCACAAAGAGGATGGGTCCCTGCAGTCAAGACATAGACCTCTGGGTGGCCTCACAGAGATAGTCTGTGGCCCCGATGGTCCCAACACCATCTCTTTCCAAGCCCACCTGCCTCCTCCTCTGGGGAGTCCTGCTCTTCCCAGGAAGAGCTGGTTGAGGACATCAAACACTTCTGAGTGACTACCTTGTACCAGGCCCAGAGGGTCCACCCAGAGGAGCCCCACAGGACAATGCCTCACAGTAGGGACCAGCACAGGTCATCCTGGATGGTGAGAGGTATTTGCCAGGTGGAGGGAGGGTGGAGTGTGAGCAACGGCTTGAAGGCCCAAACAGGAAGTCCAGGGAGTGCTGGCGCCAGAGGGCCAGGCTGGGGCCTTGACTGGAGCCTCAGGGAGTTTGGACTCTGGGCTGGAGGACACTAAGGAGCCATGCAGGGCTTTGAGCGGGGAGTGTCAGTAAGATCTGCATATTAGGGAGGAAACTATGGCTGGAATGGAGGGAGTCCTGCCCACTGGACTCCTTTTCTCCAGGGCTGTGTGTGTCCTGGCCAGCTCACCTCTGTGTCTCACTGAGGTCCCCCTTCTGTCTGTCCCCATCTGCCTCTCCCCTGTCTCTCAGACTCACACACACACACACACACACACACACACACACACACACACACACGCACACAGGCTCTCTGGCCTTCCTCAGCAAATGCTGCTTCCTCCCCAGGGGCAAGGGCTGGAGAGGCCCTCAGGGAGCCACAGTTCAGCAGGAGCTCAGGGTTATGGGCCTGCTGGTGGGATTTACAGACCCTTTAGCACTCAGGGCTGGGGGAGTACAGCGCACTGAGGAAGGAGCAACTGTCCAGGGTCCAGGAGGGAGCTTGGGGGCAGAGTGAGTAGATCTCGGCAGCTGTGAGGGGGTGGGAAACACTCCAGGCAGAGGGAATGGCATGGGCGAAGGCTTGGCGAGGTGAAGGACACACAGGGAGTGTGCTCTGGGGACAGACATGACCACTGCCTCAGGGGATGCTGGGAGGGCAGAGGGAGCAGTCAGGCTGCAGAGGAGTGAGGCCTGCAGTGAGGAGGTGTTTGAGTAGGGGAGAGATTCCCTCTGAGCTGTGCTCACAAGGGCCCTCTGGCTACTACAGAGCTGGAGACTGGATGGGGTGACTGGAGTGGCAAGGTGGCCGGCACTATGGGCCAGGCAGGACATGACGCAGTAGCTAGCCATGCAGTGAGGGGAGGGAGGCTGTCCCCCAGGTTTCCGGCTTAAAAGACCCAAGGACTCCCATAGAACCCCAGTGGGCCAGCTTAGAGTGGCCCTGGCCCACGGCCTCTCCATCCCCTACCCACGGGCCAGCGACTCCATGGCAGGAAGGTGTAGGCGGTGAGCAGCTGCAAAGGAGAAGTGGGTCTAGGGTGTGCGTGTGGGTGTGGGTGTGGGTGTATGGCGGGGGGGGGGGGAGCCAGGAGATTGGCGAGGACTGTGGGACAGTGGGGTGGGGGCAAGGCCAGAAGACGGCCACAACCCTGCCTCCCACACCCACACTCCTGTCGATTTTGGTGCTGCTGTTATTACCTGCTATTGTTGGGGCTGCAGGGGCCTCGCTGTGTACCAGGCACCTCATTTAGCCTTTGTGCCAGACATTTGGGCAGGCTGAGGTTTGTGAGAATCCAGGCAGGGGTGGCCCAATGTGGCTGGGGTGGGGATAATTTACACAGGTTACAATGAGAGCGAGGGCGCCAGCCTGCCAGGTCTCCGTCTCCCAGCAAAGGGTGAGAATCGCCAACTACTCTGACCCCTGCAGAGACAAGAGGGGCTGCCTTCAGGGTCCCAAGGGAGAGAGGGGGAGAGATGTACCATTGAGACATGGCACCGGCAGGAACTGCTTTGGGCACTGCTTTAGGCTTTGCTTAATTGTGCGGACATTGTTTAACTGAGTCAGGATGTCTCTAAGTTTCAAACTATCCTGATCAAAACAAGATGGAGGCAGGACAAGTTCCAACCAGTTAGAACCAAGAGGGTGGAGAAATCGACCCCCTGTCGACCTCGCAGCTTCGTTACACACCTCGTTAGCGTCAGTGTCTAGGGACCCTCCCACTCCCATCATGCACCTGACGCCACCAGGCTTCCCGTTTGACCATGTTTAGTCAAAAGGAGGGCGTCGCCCTAATTCTAGGGAAACACCGTGAATATCCCTCCCCTTGCTTGCACTGTAATTGAGCTGTTGCATAAATACAGGAGCTAAAGGAGC
>CAUYRT010071687.1:0-41642 GCA_963574885.1 Lepilemur ruficaudatus
TGTAGTCCCAGCTACTCGGGAGGCTGAGGCAGAAGGATTGCTTGAGCCCAGGAGTTTGAGGTTGCTGTGAGCTAGGCTGATGCCACGGCACTCTAGCCCGGGCAGCAGAGTGAGACTCTGTCTCAAAAAAAAAAAAAAAAAAAAGTCCAAAGAGACATACATTATTTTCTTTATATATTACAGTGGCTTGTTTTAAAATAACCTAAGTCCTGGAGGTTTGTTAGATTGCGTCTCTCAATTAATATGCCAGTACTAAAACATCTGTATGTGAGTGAAATTTATACCAACACACGGTAGAAAAACATTTAAACTTGGGAGCACCTTCAAAAGCTAAGTCAATTAATCACAGCAAATAAAGATTGTCATTTAAGGAGGCATGTTGAAGAAGGCCTATATTTGTCATCTATTATAGGTGCAAGCTATTTAAAGCAAATTTCACAACGTACCTGATTTTAGAAAAGATAAGGCAGTAAAGAAATATACTAAATTCAGAAAACTACCTTTGGATATCATTGTCCTCACTCATCCATGAGCCATGTAATCTCTAAGGCAGCACTTTGGACACAGGATAGGGTATTCAGAGATTGCTAGAGAATCTATACTTGTAGGAGTCAAAAAGATGGGAAAGACCTATGAAGATAATGAATTCATCAAACCCTCAACCAAAACAGTCTCCACACAGAGGGCCAAAAGCATGATGGCACAGTGGGGAGGAAAAGATTTGGGATTAAGATGTAAGTTTTTCTAAGATGTGCTAGACAAAAGCAGCTTTTAAAAAATTTCCATTCCCAATGAGCAAAAAGGGCATGAAAACAAGACTTTTGTTCATTTAAGAAAAAAATTATAAGCCAAGCACAGTGGCTAATGCCTGTAATCTCAGCACTTTGGGAGGCCAAAGCGGGAGGATCACTTGAGGCCAGGAGTTCAAGACCAGCCTGGGCAACATAGTGAGACATTTACAAAATAACTAAACTAGCTGGGTGTGGTGGCATGAGCCCATAGTCCCAGCTACTCGGGAGGCTGAGGTAGAAGGGTTGCTTGAGCCCAGGAGTTTGAGGTTACAGTGAGCTACGATCAGGTCACTGCACTCCAGCCTGGGCAAGAGACTCTGTCTCAAAGAAAAAAAAAAATGATGAAGTTCTCAAGGACACCAAGCTCAAATCAAACTAATAGTTTTCATGAGGACTATCGAGATAAAATTTCAAGTTAATCCTTCTCAAGTGTCAAACATAGGTACCAAGATGAAATTTCCCTGAGATTTTTGTCAGTACATATATATATCCTTAAGACCTGAAACAGATGCTCATGTTTACATTAAGCTCGGTATTTAAAATCTGAATGTATTCCAGCCTATTACAAATTCTTTTATGCACTGTCCAGCTACCTTATCCTGATTTTTAGAAAATGTTAACTTGAGCTTTTCATTTTTAAATAGGCAGTTTTCTTCCAAGCCTGTAACTTCAAGTCTCTTGCAGAAACTAGCATCATTACCCTGATTATTCTCTTACAGCTATTCCAACTTTGTGATCACAGAAGCACATAATTGGTAAGTGTTGGCAGACCAGATCTCTTCGGGTCCCACTCACTTTTCCAATACTTCTTCATAGCCTCATTCTGTCCACTAAAGGACAAAGGCCTCACCATGGAGCTGACAGAACAGCTTAGCTCTGTTATTCCCAGTGCTTGTTCCTTTAAAATTTTTTATTGCTCTAAACTGCATGGGTAAATGACAAAAGGCTTTTGTGGACTGGTGTCCAAAAAACTCACTTGAGACCAATTTATTTCACTGGTAACTCAGAGTGTGCCGGTTTCTTACTATAGAAGTACAAAGTTGTTTTTTTCTTCTAGTTTAAGACAACTTTCTCACCAATACTGTATCAACACTATATCAATGGACACTTAGTGAAATGACTCATTTTACTTCAAAAACAGTATTATTCCTTCTAACTCCTTATGTTTTTGAAAAACTCTATCCTCACCAAGCCACTACAATTTGACACACTATCAGTAACTAATCTTTAAACTCCACAAACTGGGTTGGACACCCACTTGCAAAAAACACGTATGTGAACGTTTCTGGTGAACACAAACATTAGCAACCTGTCCAACCGAACAGATTTTGATCATAAATTCTCTAGCTAAAAAAATACAAGGACTAACCTCTAAAGATTACTAAACAGATCGCAATCTTTTTAAAGTTAGGGCAGTTGCTTTGTCCAAGAGTTTCTTGAGCTCTTCGTCTCCCATGCAAAAACAGAAAAAAGTGACCCAACAGTCTCTCTCTCTCCATATAAATTTCAAATAAATCTCAGATTACACGAGTGAATTTCATCCTATCACCTGACTCTCTCCTAGATGTCAGCATGCTGACACCACATTTTAAAACCTGCTATAGAGTTGACTAATTTTAACATACTATTCCCACCACGAGACCATGGAATGAAGAGGGTTGTTGGGGAAAGAAAAAAAAAAAAGCTGTCCCCAGCATGGGTCAGTCACAGACTACACAGTTTACAGTTTTGATAGGACAACTTCTTATCTGTGCACCAACTGAGCAACTGCTTTCCATTACTCCTTCATGATTCAATGAGTCCGATCTTTCCCCATTCTTACTTAGCATTTACAACGGAACTCCAGAGGTAGATCTTTAGAAAATGCTTAAAAAATAAAGACAACAGGCGTTTTTAATTTTAAAGAATTTTAATACAAACTTAATATAAACTATTTCAGTCCCTCTTAACATGTAAGACACTGACTCAAAATACTTTTATACCATTTTTTCAAGTATTGCACAATATAGGTACAAAATTAATATTTACGATTACATTTTCTTCCATAATATATAGCAAAAATCTTTAAACCTTTAACAGAAAATACATTTTTTTAAAAAGCAAATATTCGTACATTTTAATTCCACCACTAAAGGAATATCCTGTACACAATTTTTAGAATAGTTGATGTCTTTAAGATGGATATTTTACAATTTCAGTAAAAAAAATACAACATGAAGCTGCTGCTGTCACAGATCACTGTAGTAAAAAGATATAAATGCAATACCATGTCGTAGAAACAATATATATATCCTCTGATATTTTACAAACTTTGTACTAAATTAAATTATACAATTAGAAAAGACCAATAAACCCACTTATTAGTGCCAATTTTTTATAAAAAAAAAATCAGCCATGTCCTTGCTATATCTTAAATACTGTAAGAGGCCATATCTGAGAGTATACTTTAAAATATACAGTCAGTATAAAATAACTTTGTGCTTGGTTGGCAAATGAAAAATGATGCATGTTTTATTTCTGTAACCAAGCTTGAATGTATCCTTACTATAAGCTTAAAAAAAAAAAATCTCAAGGAGGTACAAAGAAAAAAGAAAAATCCCCCTTGGGCCCGTGCATTTTAACTTGTACATTTTTTTCTTTTTTTAGTTAGCCATAACAGGCTGGAATTGCTGGTTAGAATACTGCATGTTATTTAAGCTAAAATTCAAGCCATCTACAAAAGACTTCTCGTTGAGGCCTCCATAGGCTGCAAACACATCAAAGGCATTACTGTACTGGAGAGGACTGAGGTTAAGGGGGCTGTCACCTGGGAACATTCCATTGGTACTACTACCTTGACCCTGCATATTAGGAAAAATAAATTCCTTGGCATTAGGAGAAAGAGCAGAGGTTTTCTGCTGTTGTTGCTGCTGCGGTGGCGGTGGCGGTGGTGGCGGCTGGGATGGCTGCTGCTGCTGCTGTGGCTGCTGCTGGCTACCCAGGCCGAGCCCATACAGAGAGTGCATTGAGGAAGAGATGGCTTTCTGCTTCAAGAGGTCATTCACATTCAAGCCGAGGTTGATAGGAGAAGTACGTGCAACCTTGTTGCTACGGCCACTATTCTTCATTTTGGTAGAGCCAAACTTGGTGGCAGCAAAAGTGGCAGTGGTAAAGGTTAAAGGCTGAGTGGACCGGGGCATGAAGGTGGGGCTTACAGCAGCAGAATGACCAAAGGGAGGCGATGGAGAGCTGGACACTGATGACGCTGGGTCACTTATGGGCATAAAAACCTGGGCCTCTGGGTTAAAGCTGTTTTTGATCTCCTTATCCAACTCACATCCATTTTCATTATTATCATCCACATAAAGCACCTTCACTGGTCCCTTTTCACCAATTTGGTAGGAAACCTCAAACGGGTCGATCCAAACACTAAGATCCTGTGGCAGATTGCCACGAACATCATCAATGTCCAAACCACTCTCTTTGGATGCTTGTTCAATCACTGGGTCCACTTTCTCCCCTACGTGTATACATCTAAACCCTGATCCTTTGTATGGCTTTTCAGGATACCAGTGCCCTTCATATTTCTTCTTAAGAAGTCTTTCGAGCTCTTCACCAAAAATGTTGACACGTCTCCTGGGAAGCTTATTGTATAAATATGAAATAATAAAATTTAGTGCTACTTGGATTTCAAGCTGCATAGCTGCTATGCCACAAAGTTAGGTTTGTTTCAACTCTCCCACCAAAAAAAAAAAAAAAAAAGAAAGAAAGTGTTCAGTTTGTGGCAGGGAAACAAATTTTCATTCAAAGTGCTGGTATTGGTAGATTATCCTTCACCTTGAGTGATCTTGTTCCTTAAAACAAAACAAAAGCAAACACGTCCAAATAAGATAAATGTAATATAAGTCCCATGACCTTTTTGTTTACTCCTAGAGTAATTTTACTTTTGAAAATCTCTGATAGGCTAGAAAGCCTGAAAAATATAATTAGGACAAAATAAAGTAACACACAATAGAAAATTGTTTAGTAAAATTCAGAATCCCATGGGAAACTGCAGGTTTATAGTTAAAATAATATCTTTTAAAACCCTATTTACTTTTTGAATGAAGCTCTAAGAAAAATATCTCCACAATATGCATTCTTCTTCTTCCTTCAATACTCACAAGAATATTTACTGGAAACTGTACTCAGCATATGTCTCATATACATATGCCACTTTTAGAAGGTGGTCATTAATTTTTATTGTTATTCACCAATTTAGAAGTGGATACTATATTTTGGTTTATTTTTGGATATATGCTGTCTAAATCTGCTCTACTGTTAACATTTAGAAATTTGAGAAGTTAGGAAAATTATTTTAATTTCCAAAGTACATGATGCTAAAATTAAAGGTACTAAGTACTAAACGAATTGTCATCCTACTCAATGATGATTAGGAACCAAATTGTCTTATAGTTGCAAGCCTTAAATATACTAAGGGCACACAATAATGGAGCTGCTCTGTGCTTTTTTTCAATGTGTATTTTTCTAAATCTGAAAATACCTCTTCGGCCCAAGAGTAACAAAAGTAACAATGAATTTTAAAGCACCATTGATTATTCTGTTTAAAGGCCAGGGTATCTTGAGTTTTCTTCTGATTTTAAAAACCACCTCCCTCCCTCTCACCGGAGGAGAACAGCCGGAGAGGCATGTATGATAAGGTCGACCTTTAAACGTTTGCTGGATCAGCACTGGGTGGGGATAAGAAAAGATCAAGGGCAAACAGAAGATATTTGCGAAGGGTATCTATTTGTACACAGAGGTTGATTAAAAAGGACATTTAAAAATCGAGTTGGTATGAATTCGTCTGTTCCATTTTCCATATCCGTGGTGACAAAGGGAAAAGAATCCCTGGCTGCCCCTAAACTACAAACACTTTCTAAGTCAAAAGCCTGAGCGCCGGCGCAGGCAGCCGATTAAGCCCAATTGCTTCAAGGTGCAGGCGAGCCCAATTCAGGCTCGGAGGAGGTAGTTTTAAAGCAACGCCTTAAGACAGACGGGAGTGTGAAGAAATTACATAAACAGCCAGTTGAGTCTCATTAGGTTTCTGCTCACAGCCCTCGGAGCCCAAGCGCTACAGCAGCAGCAAAAGCAAGAGGAGGTGGAGGTGGAGGAGGAAGAGAGTACGAGCCTCCTCGCAGGAGGAGAAGGCAGGCCACGGGAACGGAAAAGCAATCTCCCGAGGCCGAGCACCCGGCACCGAGCAGGTCGGGGCGCCGGCCGCGGCTGGGTCAGCCGCTCCCCTCCCCCGCCGTAACCTGACCCGCCGCTCCCCGCCCCCCGCCCCCCGCCCGAGGCTCCTGGGACCGGGCCAGAGCCCAGGGGAGCACCGGTTCCCCGGCACCATTTTCGGTCCGGCTGCAGCGTTCCCCGCGAGCTCGCTGCTCCTCCCGTGCGCCCCAACCCCCGACAGCTTGCCCCGGGCCGCCCTCCCCGGTCACCTGCCCGGGCCAAGCCCGACGCGCCGCCGCCCCTCGGAGCCGCTCCCCTCGGCTCCCAGCGGCTGCCCCTCCGCGCCCCGGGCCGCGACGCTGCCGGCCCCGAGCCCCAGAGGGCCGGGGCTGGACGACGCTGCAGCCCCTCCTCGGCTGCACGGCCCGGGGCTCCCGTCTCCTCGCCGACCCCGCCCGCCGCCCCGCGATACTTACGGGCTGCTTCGGGGCTGCTTCCACCGTAGGCCGGCGGCTGGGCGGGGGAGAGGGGCGGCAGGGCGGGGACGCGGGAGGGTCTGAGCGCCGAGCTGGCCGAGTGCAAGACGTCGCCGCCGCCGGGCGGAGGACTGCGGCCTCGGGCGGGCCTCGGGAGCTTGCTGCGTCTGGCTCGGGTGGTGGGGACTGGGGTCTGGCGAGCGCGCTCACTTCACACAGCCCAGTGCCCCGGCCCAGCGTCCCCGTAGTCGCCCTCTCCGCGCCGGGCCAGAGCTTCGCTCCTTCTGCCGCGGCGCGCGCCCCGCCTCTCGTTTTATATTCTCCTCCCTGCCCCCATTCCGCTCCGTGGGGGTGCGCGCGCCCGCCCCGCGTCACACAGCTCTGGGCGGTGTAACCATTCCCCTCCCTCCGCGCCCGGCGCTCCAGACCCCCTCCCGCTGGCTCCGCCCCTGCCCTGCCCCCCGACGCCATTGGCCAAGTCCCGCCTGCCCATGTCCTGACGGGCCGCGGGCGGCCGGGGTGGGGAAAGTCACACCCCTCGGGCTCCAGGAGGACCAATGAACCGACGACCTGGAGTGACTGTGGGCGGGATTAAGAGAAAATTTGGAAAGGAATTGGGGGAGAGACGTGTCAGTGAGGGCGAAAGGGTGGGGAAGGGCGGCTGCGCTCGGTCTAGGCGGAGAGCGCCGGGGAGAAGGGGGAGGGGAGTGGAGTCGGTAGAGCAGTGGCGGCAGAGAACGCGGAGAGCCCCAGGCCCCGAGAGGGAGGGGAGAGGATACAGAAAATGCCCTACCCGAGCGGGGCCGTGGCCGAGGAAAATCGCGCTCGCGGACTAGCTACCAAGTTGTCCCCCAGCCCACCCCAGGGGAGTTCAGAGAAAGGGCGAACTGTGACTGGGACTCGTGCACCCGATTAATTGCATGTTAATCACCTCAGGGCCTAGGCCAACTGCCACCCAGCGAGTGGCAACTGCAGAACCCAAAGCTGTGGTGCCGGGCTGGGGGTGGGGAAGGGCCACCTCGTCACGCCTCCCGCCCAGGTGACAGTTTAACTGTCTCCGCAGTGCCACCTCAGACCTCTCCCGGTGCGAGCCGGCAGCAGCTGTGACATGGGGGTGGCTTGAGAAGGACACATTTTATTGCAAACGGCCCAGGGCGCGGCGACGCGATGCCAGACTGCGTGTCTCTGAGTGTATACATGTACGTATACGTATACACACATGCGTGGTGCATTTCCAGGGCTTCCTTTAACATGGGTGCACGGAGTAAACACGATGCCTTCCTGTAATGCGCATTTGCGATAATTTCCGATTGAAATACGTGCGGGAGTGGGGAAAGAGAGGAACCCAAGGGGTGCGACCGGGTAAGCGCCTCTTTTCGCAACCTGCCCCAGAGAAACACACGAAGTTGCATTGGGAGTGGAATGGAGCGTCCCTCTCTGCTAAAAATATTACTCACAGGTAGCAACGACGCCTGATTGGCCGCGCTTGTCCCTTAGCAACCAGGCGATTGGCCGTCTGGTATCCAGGAGACCGACGTCAAACTCCGACTGGGAAAAGGGGAGAGAAAGTCTGGGGGGAGCTCAGGAGGGGAGGGGGAGAAAGAGAAGCAATGAATGAAACGCCCATCGCCTGGCCTTCCCCTTTCCCCTTTCCTCTGCGTTCTTGGAGCACTTCCTGGAAAAACACCAGTTGGGGCGCCGCCTTCCCCTCAAAACTGAGGGGCCTGCCCTCGACCTGCTGTAAAGAAGTTAAACCGCAGCTCCCCCGGGCGTGGGGTGTCCGCGGGGCCGGCCTGTGTAGACCAGCTGTGCTGCTCGGGCACAAACCCGCTTTACGTGCCGGGCCTAGAGGCTTTTCGCTTTATGGACTCGAGATCTGGAAGTAGCCTTCTTCTCCACCCTGACTCTCCCGCCTCTCCCTTTTAGAAGGAACCGCATTGAGAAAGGACATTTCTCAATGAGGGAAAGATGGGTTTGTGGAATGGGCTGAGGGTGGGGAGTGGTCAGGTGACCGATTTCGTGTTTATCGTGTAGATTCCTAAAACATAGTTTTACTCAGTGACTCTTTAAGTTCGGATTTTTTTTTTTTTAGTGTTTAGGTTTTCTATTAATAGTTGCAAACAAAAGTGGAATTAAATTGTGAAAATATGGCAAGCATTTTAAATTGAAATGCCCCTTCCTCTGCATTGAAATATCAAAATATCAAATATAAATTATTCGTTCTGTTTTCTTTCTTTCTTTTTTTTTTTTTTTTGCTCATTCATATGTTTTGGGTTTTTAAAATAATGACCATTAATTCCATTTGTAATAAAAATGAGTTATTTTTAATTTTATAATTAGTTTAGAACAGAAATTGCAAGAAACTAGGTAGGATATTTTGGGAATGGCTTACCAAGAGAAACGCTTGATTTTTCATGCGCTCCAGAGCATTTCTCTTACCATTAGGCAAATAATGTTACTGTACCAAACATCCAGAATTTCAGGACCACGTGTCTTGATTTGTAATTTGGAAAATATATCACTATAATTAGGGGAGCATATTAAGCGTGGCTGAGATTAAAATGTCTGGCTAAAGATAGATGAATCATAATTTTGTCAAGCCTATCTATACTTTTCATGAAATCTCTAAAAGGAAGGCACAAATTCTCTTTTCTGGATGTCCCCAATCCATAACGTTTGCTTAAAATATGAGAGCAGTCATTCAATAGTTGCTGATCAAATATCAATAGCAGTAAATAAACATTTTAAGTCAGAAATTTAGATGTCAAAAATGTATGAGTTATTGCTTCTCAGCCCAGAGGTCTGAGAGGGTTTCAAATCGAATATAAACACACACACACACTTGCACACAGATACGCGGCGAGGCCCCATCGCATACTGGAAAAAGCACGGAAGGTAGGTATTGGAAGATCTGAGTTTCACCCCAGTTTTTATCAACTTTTAGTTTTCTCACCTACAGAAAGGGTTGGATTAGATAATCTCTAACATCTCTTTCAATTCTAAAATTCCACATTTAAAAACTCAGTGTCCCTAACATAAATAATGTAGTTCCTTTTCAAATATGGATTGCCAATAGAAGGAAAAGCCAATTTATCTTTGAACATTGCCACAAGGTGTAAAATGTCCTTTATCCAAATTTTGCACTATAAAGAACCCCTCGTAGGGGCTGATTACTATTTATCATTGAATTTGGAATTGTGCAGGGCAGTGGACTGCTAAATGATTATTTTGATTTATGGAGGGGAAAAAAGGAAGAATTTGATATTAGGCTCCAGGTGGTATCACGATCAAGAGGTATACCTCTCTCTGAGCAGATGACAGTCACTAGAAACCATAGCCTTTGCCTTTCACACCTAAACCACGCCTTTACCTTCCACACAATTCCTAGCCAGGCCTTACAATAAAGGTGATAATTGTTTGATGAAAAATAACTTCCAACATCATTATAAAATACAGTTCCTGAACATGCCCTGAATTATTCCCTCATCCACACACACATACACACACCACCTTGATTTCTGAGACAGATGTGTCCTAAACTTTCTAATTCTTACTATGTTTTCTTGCAAATGTAGGTACGATTGCAGGAGAATGGCTATCACATAGTGTGTATTACTAAGGCTCATTTCACTTCTACGGAATTGACTACCTTTATTTGAAAAGAAGGCAAGATGCAAATATAATATTATTCTTATTATTCATTTATTTATAGACAGTTATGCAACACAAACCATAGTATACTAATTTTAAAAATGATAAACTAACCATGGAGTTATTAAAAAACAAGTAAACCAGTCCTTTCCGAAACATTTCTCAAAGGAAGGCAATGCACTGACGTCTGAGGAGACCTCAGTGTGGTTTCCTGTGGCTTTTCATATGGGTTGGTAAAAGAAGGCCATGCATTCTGCAGAAGAGCCTGGCGCACAGATATTTGTAATTAAAAGATAACTAGATAATGTTGCGCAAACCCATTTATCTTGGGAGCAGGCAATTCCACCGAAGCAACTTGGTCTGATAAGAGAGTGTCTCCTTATAACTTGCTTACTCCCTACAATCTTGATGAACAAAAATCCGAATTAAATCTTGAAATTTCTCTCCATTAGCTAAGGATGAGGATATTGATTTCAGCAAGAGATTATCATGCAGATTCTAGGAGTGATACAGTGTTCATGACATTCTGAGTACAAAGAACATTTATTTAAAGTTCTCTGTGAGCAAATGTTATTAGAGTACTTTAAATACATTCAAAGCATGGGTTGCATATGTTATTAGGCAGCTCTGCTTACTAAAATAGAATATAGTTTTATATATACATATAAAACACCAGTTGTGGCAGACACTGTTGCCAGCTCACCCGTTTCCCATGCCCCATTCTCATCCCCTGTCTTCCTGACGAAAGCGGCTATAAGAGCTAAATGTGTGTATTCCCAGGCTTCGTGGCAGTAGGGGTGGCATTGTGACACTGTTCTGCCAATAAGACATAAACAGAAGTCAGCTGGGGTAGTTTCTGAGAGCACTTTGCTTTTCTTATCAAAGGAGTTTGTTCCAGTTACTACTGGCTGCATAACAAACTATCCAAAATACCCATTTATTATGGCATGAAAATGACCATTTTATTATGCTCTTGGTCAGGAAATCAGTCAGGGCACGGGGGATGCGTGGCTTGTCTCTGCTCCACGATGTCTGGAACCACAGCTGGGAAGACTCAGCATTCAAGAGTTATCTGGAACAGATGTGTTTAACAGAACTTCCTCCGATGATGGAAATGTGCTATATCTGTGCCGTGATAGCCACATGTGGCTACTGAGCACTTGAAATGTGGCCAGTGTGAATGAGGAACTGAATGTTTAAAAAATTAATTTAATTCTAATTAAGTTGAGATTGAAATAACCACATGTGGACAGCAGCTCCTGAATCGGACAGCGTGGATCCGGAGACTTCTTCACGCACATGTCCAGCACCTGGGCTGGGGTTACTAAACGGCTGGGCTCAGTTGGCACTGTTGACCGGACACATGGCCTCTGAACTCCCCTGCAGCTTCTCACAGCATGGCAGCTGCTTCTGAGAGGAAGCAGACGGATTTTCTGGAAAGGGGACATTCTAAGAGAGCCACGTGGAAGCTGTGTGGCCTTTTATGACCCAGCCTTGGAATTCACAAAGCACCGCTTCCACCATACTCTTTTTTTTTTTTTTTTTTTTTGGTGACAGAGTCTCGCTTTGTGCCCCAGGCTGGAGTGCAATGGCCTCGTGGTATCTCACTGTAACCTCAAACTCCTGGTCTTAAGCGATCCTCCTGCCTCAGCCTCCCAATTAGCTGGGACTAACAGGTGTGCACCACCATGCCTGGCTAATTTCTTTTTATTTTTTGTAGTGATGGGGGGAGGTCTCACTTTTGCTCAGGCTGGTCTCGAACTCCTGACCTCAAGCAATCCTTCCACCTTGGCCTCCCAAAGTGCTAGGATTATAGGCATGAGCCACCATGCCTGGCCCCACCATGCACTATTGTAAGTAATCACAAGCCAGATTCAAGGGGAGGGGACATAACCTCCACCCCATGTCAAAGAATTTGTGGCCATTTTTAAAAATCACCACTGGAGCATTTCTACCTTCCTCCTGCCTTGAACATGAATCTGATGGTAGGAGCTGCAGCAGCCTTCTTATAACCATGAAGAAAATGTCAGTTCATCATAGAGATAAAGGCTCTCACCAATGCTAGTAACTGCCTAGGTCTGGTCCATTTTTTAAACCACATTAAATGTTCCCAGACTTGCAGCTCAAGTATCCCCAGCAAAAACACCAACATTACATCTTGAACTTGATTCTCAAAAAAAAAAAAAAAAAATCAAAATAAATTTTTTTCTAATCTAAAATATCAGGGCTTCTGTGTCATTATAAAACCTGGAAATGCTTATTACAGAAAATTTGGAACACACAGAAATAAAGAAGAAAATAGCAATCATCTATAATCTCACCAGACAGTGCTAACCATCTTGCTCCATTTCTTTCTGAATGAGTTACTATTGTGAATACAATTTTGTATCCTGCAGTGTGCTCAATATTACATTGTTCCTATATTCCCCTGACATTAAGCATTTGTCATAATCATCATTTTTAATGATGGCATAGTATAATCCATTCTACAGATTTAGAATAATTAACCATTGCTGGGTGTGTAAATTGCTGAAAATTTCTCTGTATTAAAAACAAACATTTAATCAATATTTTTATATATAAATCTTTATTTACATCTCTGATTATTTTCTTGGGCTAGATTCTATGAGTGAACTTACCAGGTCAAAGAGAAGCGACATGTTTTAAGGTTCTTAATACATAATGACAATCCACTTTCCAAAGAGATTGTGCTATTGTACCCTCCCAGAGTGTACTCATTGCATTCTTACTACATTTATAGCCATCATTGCCTACTAAATTAAAAAAAAAATTCTTGGCTAATTTGATAGGTAAAATGATATCTACTATTTTTTTTTTCTTGAGACCAAGTCTCGATCGGTTGCCTGGGCTAAAGTGCCATGGCATCAGCCTAGCTCACAGCAACCTCAAACTCTTAGGATCAAGCAATCCTCCTGCCTCAGCCTCCTGAGTAGCTGGGACTACAGGCTTGCACCATAATGCCCATCTAATGTTTTTATTTTTAGTAGAGATGGGTCTCTCTCTTGCTCAGACTGATTTCTAACTCCTGAGCTCAAGTGATCCTCCTGCCTCAGCCTCCCAGAGTGCTAGGATTACAGGTGTGAGCAACCACACCCGGCCCAGATATCTGCTATTTTAATTTCTATGTCTTTGATTACATGTAGGATGTACATGTTTTGACATATCTATCAGCTCCTTGAATTACTGTTTCTGTGAATTTTTATCTATGCCTTTTCTCCATGTTTCTGTTGAAGGTCTTTGTGTTTATCTTCAACTTGTATGAACATCTTGCATATCGTGTATCAAATACATGGCTGAACATGATCCTGATCATAAACCTCACTCTAGAACTTACCCAAACATTTTAAATGTGATTTAGATGCCTAGAACCTTGATTTCTGATCTACTGTTTAACTTTTTTTTTTTTTTGAGACAGAATCTAACTCTGTTGCCCGGGCTAGAGTGCTGTGGCATCAACCTAGCTCACAGCAACTCCTGGGCTCAAGTGATCCTTCTGCCTCAGCCTCCCGAGAAGCTGGGACTACAGGCATGCGCCACCATGCCCGGTTAATTTTTTCTATCTATTTTTAGTTGGCCAATTAATTTCTTTCTATTTTTAGTAGAGATGGGGTCTCGCTCTTGCTTAGGCTGGTCTCGAACTCCTGACCTTGAGCGATCCTCCTGCCTCGGCCTCCCAGAATGCTAGGATTACAGGTGTGAGCCACCGCACCCAGCCTAAACCTTTTCATTATTATTGTATCTGTTGTGGTGATCTGTGATTGGTGATCTTTGATGTTACCATTTAGATTGTTTTGTGGTACCATGAACTGCGTCCATATAAAACGGCAAACACCCAATAAATGTGGGTGTTCTGACTGCTCCACCAGCCAGTGGTTTCCCCATCTCTCTCCCTCTCTTTGAGCGTCCTTATTCCCTGAGATACAACGATATTGAAATTAGGCCACTTAATCACCCTGCAATAGCCACTAAGTGTTCGAGTGAAAGGCAGAGTCATATGTCTCTCACTTTAAATCAAAAGCTAGATCTTCAGATAATCTCTCTATGAAATAATTAATTAATTAATAATCAAAAACTGGAAACGATTAAGCTTAGTGGGAAGGCATGTTGAAAGCTGAGATAGGCTGAAAGCTAGGCCTCCTGTGCCAAATAATCAGCCAAGTCATGAATACAAAGGAAAAGTTCTTGAAAGAAATTAAAAGTGGTGATCCAAGCTGGGTACAATGGTGCATGCCTGTGGTCCTGGCTACTTGGGGGGCTACAGCATCCCTTGCACCCAGGAGTTTGGGGCTCACAGCAAGACCCCAGCTAAAAAAAAAAAAAAAAGTGCTACTCCAGTGAACACGCGAATGATAATATGAAAATGAAACAGTCTTTTGGCTGCCATGAAGAAAATTTTAGTGGTCTGGATAGAAGATCAAAGCAGTCACAATATTCCCTTAAACCAAAGCCTAATCCCAAGCAAAGCCCTACGTCTCTCCAATTCTTTCAAGGCTGAGAGAGGTGGAGAAGCTACAGAAGAAAAGTGTAAAGCTAGCAGAGGTTGGTTCACGAGGTTTAAGGAAAAAAGCTGTCTCCATAACACAAAAGTGCAAGGTGAAGCAGCAAGTGCTGATGGAGAAGCTCAGCAAGTTATCCAGAAGCTCTAGCTAAGATCGTTGATGAAGGTGACGACACTAAACAACAGATTTTCCATGTAGACCAAACAGCCTTCTATTGGAAGAAGATGCCATCTAGAACTTTCATAGCTATGGGGGAGAAGTCAATGCCTGACTTCAAAGCTTCAAAAGACAGCCCCAATCTCTTGTTTAGGGGACCAATACAGCTGGTAATTTTAAATTGAAGACAATGCTCATTGACCATTCCAAAAATACTCTGGCCCTTAAGAATTATGCTAAATCGACTTTGCCTGTGCTCTAGAAATGTAACAACAAGGCCTGAATGACAGCACATCTGGTAACAGCAGGGTTTACTGAATAATTTAAGCCCACTGTTGAGACCTGCTGCTCAGGAAAAAAAGATTCCTTTGAAAATATTATTGCTTATTAACAATGCACCTAGTCACCCAAGAGCTCTGATTTGAGATGTACGAGGATATGAGTGTTGTTTTCATGCCTGCCAGCCCAACATCCATTCTGCAGCCCATGGATCAAGGAGTAATTTTGACTTTAAAGTCTTATTATTTAAGAAATACATTTTGTGAGACTATAGCTGCCATAGATAGTGATTCCTCTGATGGATGTGGGCAAAGTCAATTGAAAACCTTCTGGAAAGGACTCACCATCCTAGATGCCACTAAGATTCATTGGAGGAGATCAAAATAGCAACTTTAACAGGAATTTGAAAGAAGTTGATTCCAACCCTCATGGATGACTTTGAGGGCTTCAAGACTTCAGTGGAGGAACTAACTGCAGATGAAGTGGAAATAGTGAGAGAATTAAAATTAGAAGTAAAGCCTGAAGATAAGACTGAATTGTTTGTCTCATGATAAAACTTGATAAGGAGTTGTTTCTTATGGATGAGCAAAAAAAGTAGTTTCTTGAAATGGAATCTATTTCTGGTGAAGATGCTATGAATATTGCTGAAATGACAACAAAGGATTTAAAATATTACATAAACTTAGTTGATAAAACAGCAGCAGGGTTTGAGAAAATGGCCTCCAATTTTGAAAGAAGTTCTGTGGGTAAAATGCTATCAAACAGTATTTCATGTGCTGGAAATCTTTCATGTGAGGAAAAGTTGATTGATAATGCAAACTTCATTGTTGCCTTCTGTTTTTGTCTGTTTGAGAGACAAGGTCTCCCTCTGTTGCCAGAGCCACAGCTCAGTGGCGTCATCATAGCTCACTGCAACCTCAAACTCCTGGCCTCAAGCAATCCTCCTGCCTCACCCTCCCAAGCGCCACCACACCCAGCTTTAAAAATTGTTTTGTAGAAATGAGGTCCCCCTATGTTGCCCAGGCTGGTCTCAAACCCCTGGCCTGAAGTGATCCTCCCACCTCGGCCTCCTAAAGTGCTGGGATTACCAGCGTGAGAAACTGGGAAACCAAAAAATTCATGTGACTTACTTTATTTTGTGATATTTGCTTTCTTGTCCTGGTCTGAAATTGAACCTGCTATGTCTCTGAGGTATGCCTGTAATCATTTTGGATTCAAATTCCCTTCAAGGCAGGAATAATGTTTCCACTTCATGGTTTGGAGTCTCTTCTGCCCAACCCCTTTTGAGATTTCTCTCAGTTACCTCTCAGATAAGGGACAATCCTTGTGAACTCCTGGAGACCAACTGAAAGATACAGACTTTCCACCCAAGACCCCTCAGAAAACTCTCCAGCAGGGCCACAGGGGACAGACAGGGTCAATGTGTTCCCTGAATCCTGTCAAGTGCCCACACTTCTTGGCCCTGTGTGTCTACAGGCACTGAGCCTGTCTTTGAGTTTATGAATGAGGGTTTGTGATAAGGATCTGAAGCCACCTGCCTATGAAACCGAAGGAGGTACATTGTGAAATCAGAGCATTGTGTGAATACGATTTCTGTTAGTATAATTAATTACCATGTTTGTTGTCTGATTTAACACAAATACACCTCAAACAACTTGTCCCCGCCCTACGTGTCCCCACAGAAGCCCTGGTGAGAAAGCCTCATTTTACGTGAACAATGTAGCTTTCCTTCCGCGCTAGGAGATGAACAAAGTGTGTCCAGCTACGCAGTCAGGTCCCAGAATCAAAGGAGGCTTCTGTGTAGTGTAGCCGTCACACCCAGAGACTCTGGAGTTACACTGCCTGGGTTTCAAATCCTACCCCTGCTACTTATCAGCTATGTGAACTTGGGCACTTTTCTGTGCCTAGAGTTTCGTTTTCTACATAATAGACAATCTCCTGTCTCATAAGTTTGTTGGGAGATTAAATTAATTAATGAAAATAAGGTCTTCAGAACCGTGCCAGGAAAGTAATAAACACTATAGAAGCATCAGTATTATGCCATTGCATAATGAGAAAGATACTATGTACCATTGAGGATAACTTTTTTTAATTAGTTGATTTCTATTTTTGGTCTGGTGAGTAGAATTGTTCCTCTCTTTCTTTTCAAATGAACACATACGGATCTCCCTCCTCAGAGTTTTGAAAAGGTCAAAGACCCATAAAAATGTTAGGAGACCACAATGTTCACATGCTGATTATAATTTCCTATGTACTATTCTTCATGTTTTTTTAATTTGCTCACTCATCTTTAAAAAGAAAACTATATGTTTAAGAATCTACTATGTACCAAGCCCTTGAGAAGCCCACAAATCAGTGGAGAAATTTCTCTTTTATTCTAACTTGACAGAGAGGGGGCAGGGTGTTGGAGCAAGGAGCCTGCAGTCCACACCTTGGATGGCATTTGCACCTGCTGGGAGAATCCAGCTCCGGACCTCTGAGTCAGGATTTGAACACAGATCTGCCTAATTCTAGAGCTCATAACCACTATGTGATACTCCCTCCTGGTCCTGATTCACACCCAGAACCATCCTCTTTTACTGACTCCTAGAACCTTCCATTCTGCACATAATCCCAAGGGAAACCACCTATTTGGTCTGCCCAGGTTTCTGGAGTTTATTCTTGGGGTGGAGAGAAGAATCAGCATTAGACAAAGAGCCCCAGATCCTAGGAAAGTACCTCAAAAGAAAAAGGATCTGATTAAATGCTCCTTTCATGTTTCCTGTTCTGCTTCGACATTCCCCAAAAATCACTAAAGAAGGATTGTACTACGGATAAAGGGGAAAGCTGCTGTTTTCTTGTAGTTTTTATTCATATCTCCCTGGCTTCTCCTGCTCAGCCTCCTTCCCAAGTTCCTCTTCATCAGTCTGTCTCTTAAATGTAGGCTTCCCCTGGTTCTGTACTCAACTCCCTTTTCCTCTTACTCTAGACACCTCTGTGTTCATTTTGCACTTGTTTGTTGACGAGTCCCAAATCTAGATCTCCAACTGCACTTCTCTCCTAAGCTCCAAACTTCATTTCTAGCAACACATGTAAAATCTCCTTCAGAATATTCTGTCCCATTCAACGTGTCCAAAATCGAACCCATTAACTTTCCTCTCCTCCACCTTAAAGCCACTCTCCACTCGCCCATCTACTAATAACAATAATATCCTCAACATAGATATTCCCCACATGCCCTTGCTCTCCAAATCAATCTCCACCTAGCTCTGATCCATTAGCTCTGACCTGGGCACCTCTGGGCATTTGTAGATGCTGTTCCTTTTGTCTGGGATGCCCTTCCATCTGTCTGCCTGGTGAGCAAATTCTTCAAGATTTAACATAGACATGCCCCTCCTCAAAGCCACGCTAGGTCCTAGATTGTACTTCACATAAGACATAATTTGTATAGGACATATATACATTATTCCAGTATGAATTCTTTGAAGTCCACCTTCTTGGGTATTATTCACTTTTATAGTTCTCAGAGCACTTAGTACAGGACCTTCTACATAGAAATCTTCAGTAAATATTTGCTGGAATAATTAATCAATTAATTAATGCAGTAAAATGGAACCAGTGTGTTTTAGAGTGGTGAGTTATTTCTTCTTGCACCCATTCTTTGTCTTCAAATTTCCCATTACCAACTATCACTTCTCTGGATAGGTCACCACTCAGAAATTTCGATGTTGTAAACAGTTTATATTACAAAACGTTTTGGAGTAAATCTGGTTTATAAGGCCTGACACAATCTGTCCCCTTACAAGGACAGCTATTGTAGAGTAGCAACAGACAGAATGACTAATGTGAATTCCTTCGTTTCAAGCCCACTATGATAAAAAGAAAAGTTTCCATTTATACCAGGTTTTACAGGGTTATGGTTCAATAGGTGATCTGTATGCTTCCTTTCTACTTCCAAACACATGTGTTCCTTTGTTTCTCAGGAAGTAATCACCATGTATCCATGGAAATCAATGAGTGCAAAGGAAATGTTGCAGGGGAATAATAAAGCCAACTAACCCAACTCCACAAAAGTTGGTCATATCCTAAAACAATTAAAATGCAACCATCCAAAAGCTCCTAGAGGAAGTGTTGATCAGTGCTTGGTATTTTGACAATAACTTGTACAGTACGTAAAAGCACTTCAAAAATTCTAAAGCATTTATAAAATATAGTACATAAGACAAATGAACTACCATGAACTAGGCAATTCACACATATTCCTTCCTTTTATCATTTCAACAGCCCTATGAAATAGCTACTTTTGGTATTATTTCCATTCTGTAGATCAGAAAAATACTTAGACTCAGAGGTTAAATAAGTTTCTCAGAGACTAGTAAGTGAAAGAGACAATACTTGAAGGAACGTGCTGTTTCCACCAATCAAAATTGATCTTCGAGATGAACCATGCCCAGATCCATGGCCTGAATCTCAAGAGGGACCCAAACAGGACAAACCATCCCCCAACCAATTTCCACACTTTTAAGTAAGATAAAACCATTTCTCTCTCTGCTTACCTAGGCTTGCGATTTATAGCCCTTGAAGGTAAATTTGTGATTTGGAGGTTTCAGATTTTATCTCAATAACAGGGAAGATCAAGACCATAAACTGTTTTCTTTTATGTCATTTATAAAGGCATTAACCGCACATCAGTCAAATTCTGACAAAGCAGATAACCCTATTATTCTCCTTTTTCTTTTCTCTTTTTTTTTTTTTTTTTGAGACAGAGTCTCACTCTGTCACCCTGGGTAGAGTGTGGTGGCATCATCATAGCTCACTACAACCTCAAACTCCTGGGCTCAAGCGATCCTCCTGCCTCAGCCTCCTGAGTAGCTGGCACTACAGTTGTGCACCACAACACCCGGCTAATTTTTTATATTTTTAGTAGAGACGGGGTCTCGTTCTTGCTCAGGCTGGTCTTGAACTCCTGAGCTCAAGTGACACTCCCGCCTCGGCCTCCCAGAGTGCTAGGATTACAGGTGTGAGCCACCACATCTGACCACTCCTTTTCTTATGGTAGAGTTTATAATGTTCAAATCTTTGTAAAGATCCCAAGTTTTTGTTATATGGAAATTTGTCTTGTGAGGATGTTTCAGTGGAAGGAATGAAGAATGGTAATAGTATTTTCATCGCTATTTAGAGTCTTTAAAGTAATAGAGCTTGTCTTTAGTGAAAACCTATAGACTTAGTCTCTTTATAAGCCAGACCTCATATTTAATGCAAATTGTAGTATTAATTTAAGTTTTTTGTGTCAAAGAGTCCAGATAAGGACTAGTGTGGTCCGGGGCTAGTGTGGTAGCTCCTCAAAGTCATCAGACCCCAGACTGTTTCTCCCTTTCTGCTTTCTACATTTAGCAAGTGGCTCCCATTCCCCAGGTCATCTCACCATGAAAAAACACTGCTGGAGCTCCAGCTGCCAGGTCTGCAATCCAAGCAGCAGGAAGGAGGATGAGGGAAGGACAAAAGGAATGTGTCCACCTCACATAAGAGTTTTTCTGGAAGTTCCCCCCAGAAATTTCTGTTTTCATCTCATTAGCGAGGGCTTAGTCACACAGCCACACCTCTCTGCACTTGAGGCTGGGAAAGATAGTCTTTACCCGGTCTAAGGAAGAAAGAAGAGGGGAATGGATATACGACACAGTTGTATCCACAAAGGGCCAGACAAAAGATCAAAGTCTTCCAAATAGAGGAATCACTGGCTTTGAATCTCAGGTCTGCTACTTACCAGGTGTAGCAGAAACAGAGACCAGCTAGAAGATGGTTTGGACCAAGGTGGTGGTGATGGAGATGGTGAAAAGCGGTCCGATTCTGAATATATTTTGAAGGTAGAGCCAACAGGAGTTGCTAATGGATTAGGATGTGACGTATGAGAGGAAAAGGAGTCAAGGGTGATACCAAGATTTTTTTTTGTTTGTTTAAGCAACTAGAAGAAGGGAGTTGTCACTTACTGAGAAGAGAGCACTGTGGGAGGAGCAGGTTCAGGATGGGAGTGGAAGATCAGACTCTCAGATGTTTACTAGACATCCACGTGGAGGTGTTGAGTTGGAAGTTGAACATATAGTCTGGAGCACAAGAAGGTGGTACAGACTGGAAAAAGAGATACATATATATTTAGAAGTAAGCAATATATAGATGATATTTAAAGCCCTGAGATTGGATGAAACCATCGAAGTGGTAAGTGTGGATGGAAAACAGAAGAGCTCCAAGGACTGAGCCCTGGAAGACACTCCACCGTAGAGAGACCAGGGAAACTAAACGAACCAGACAAGAAGAATGAGAAGCAATGAAGCAGAAGGAAAAACCAGGAGTGTGGTAGAAACCATGGGAAGGAAGAGTTTATGTTTTAAATGCTGCTGATCGGTCAAGTAAGACAAGGACTGAAAACTGACGACTGCATTTGCTATGGTTGCCTTTGAGAGTAGTGCGAGTAAGAAGAGAAGAAATAAAAGGAGAATTGGATATAATAAGTAGATACAACTTTTTTTGAGAAATTTTGCTGTAAAGGGAAGAAGAGAAAGGGGGGATAATAAGCTAGAAAGGGAAGTGGAATCAAAAGAGTTGTTTTGTGGCCTTTTTTTTTTTTTTAATGATGAGAGAATGCTTATAGGGTGCTGGTTAAAAGAGGGGGGAACGGACACTGCAGGAGAGAGAGGGGAGGATTGTCTGTAGCACTGTCCTGGGCTGAGTAGGCAAGGGGCAGAGCAGTGGGATCTAGTGTGGAAGTGGAGGTGCTGGCCTTTGTAAAGAGCGTGGAAATTTCATCCAGAGGACCAGGAGAGAAGGCGGAGTCCATGAGCTCAGATTCTGGTAGGTGGGCAGATGTGGTTGTGGAAGCCTGTGGAAGTTTTCTTCCAGCAGCTCCCATTTTCTCAGTATAGAGGAGGCATGGTTGTCAGGACAATGAAAATGGGGAAGAGCGGTTGACGTTTCCAGAAGAAAAGAAAAGGTACCAAACAGTCCTCTTTCAATAGAGTGAATGAATGAATGAATGGGACTAAGGAAATAGCATGATTGCTGGGCGACTTCAAGGGCCCACTGGAGATGAGTGAGGAAGGACAGGAAATGAGGGCAGCCCGGCTGTATGCCTTTGTTCAACTGCGGAATGGAGCGGGGGAAAGTTGAATTTAACAAAGATTGTGGTTTAGCCAAGTTAGTTCAAGACAGGGAGAGTGGGCAAGGAAATTGAGGGTATATTCAAGGGAGTGACTGAAACATTTGACCACAGACTGGAGCTGGGTAAGGAGGGAGGTAACATGGAAAGAGTGACTGACAGGGAAAATATCATGGGATCAGTGGATTTTAGGTTCCACTAGAGTTGAAAGACTGTGGGAGTTCACAGGGTGCGTGCGGGTCCACTAACAAAAAAGCCTGAAATTCTAAAATCTAAGACTTAATGATATCCAAAGATATCTAAAATTCAGGGGCTTGCCAATGTGAGCTCACCCACCCCAAAATAAAATAAATCTGCCTTCCTCCAGGCCCTCTCAGCCACTGACCTGAGACAGAGAGAGTGACCTCATAACGTGGCATGATTAACTCCTGTTCCTGGATTCCAGGTTTTTATGCACTTCCTGCCATTTTCTGCAAACGCAAAGTAGAGATCCCAGAGGGCTCTCTGACATGGCAGAATGCCAAGCCAACCAAAGAATCTGTCATTTCTATATCCTGAAGAGAACTGAACATCACATCTCCAGCAGTCTATTGTGTTAATCAGTTTGCAAGGCAAGGCCACGTCTGCTCCTAAAGCAATTCATTAAAGCTGCTCTGCAAGCAACAGGGCTGCTTTTCCTGATCTCCAGTTTTGCCTCGGGTGTGGAATAGAGAGATAAATCAGTGACAGGAACAACGAAGAACTTACCACCTTGAAAGTGTACAAGAAAGGAACAAAGTAGCCCCAAATGAAAACATCTCAGGAAAACCATTCCTTCTGAGTGGGATGCCAGGGCCCAGTTTTTCCAGCCAGTAACTAACAAATGCACCACTCCCAAGCATCTTCGTATCATTGACTAACAACACAAAAATATTAGAGTCTAAAGAGCATTTGTACACATCATGTTAAAATTTTCCTTCTTTCTCTTTCATACTCCGCCACTGAAAAACCCAAAGTTTCTTTTAGTATCCAAATTCATGATTCTATAGCTAGGCATTTTTAGCTTCCCTACTTTTCTAGTCTCTTGTCAGGATTTTAGAATTTTTAAACCTTTCTCTTTATTGAGTAATATGGGCCTGAAAGAGAGGAAATGGTCAATCAATTGTCTTAATTAAATTAAATAAATCTTCCAGCAATAAATATAGCACCAACTCTAACGAGTTCTGAACAAATGTGAGTTTACTCAATTGTAATGAACAAAACCAGCAAGTAATGTGCTTTGCTTTCTTGAAACTTACCAAAAAAAAAAGTGATGTTAGAATTTAAAATAAGTGTTAAATACTGCTCCTCTTTCATTTTTCAGTCAGTAATTACAATACTTGTCACCATTCCCAAATCTCAGGTCCTACAAATTGTTGAATTTAGATTATGGTAAAGATTTGCCATCAGAGAATGTTAACTGAAATCAGAATGTGAGTTTAAGAAAAACCTTTAATGGTTCTTTTCAGTGGGGAGTTTGGAGTTGAGTAGCATTTAAAGCACTAAACTGTCTCTCCAGTATTTGAGGGGATTAGGTTTAGAGTTCATTGTGTTGACTGTCCTTTGAAAGATTAGATAGTTTAGTTAGGCTCCTACTGGCCATGTAAATGTCTCAGTGTTTATTGACTGTCTGCAGTCATTATCACAGACTCTGAACACAATCGACACCTTGTAAACAGAAATCCCATTATTTTGGGGGCACCGATAAGATTTACTGAGGATTTAATTTTTTTTATGATTGACCAGCCAGTTAAAGATATTAATACAGTACAGGAGAGTATGATAAATGAGTATGAATTCAGTCAATAAACTTGCTCTTTTATTTTGTTTGGAAACTACGATCTCATTTTGCTTGTAGATCATAGAAATCATCTGCACAGTATTCTGTTTTAAAACACTTCTTAAGTACAATCCAATGTGTTACATGCATTTCTACTAATCCTTCAATGATCTACAGAGGAAAGATGTCTTAAATCTTTTGGTACATACAAAGAAAAATTCTATGGATAGTGTACTAATTTAGTTTGGGAGCAGTATAAAGATTTGTTGGGTAGTTTGGGCCCGCATTTTAAAATGCTATCACCAAAATAAAATTTGGGAAGGCACGCAATAGATGCGTTGTGTTTGACCACAGGTACGATCCATGGGATGAACATTATTTTGATTGTGAATTTGGTGATCTCTGCAAGGGGTTGCTAATCAAGCTTTCCTCCCTGCCCCAGTAAGGTATGTGATAGACAGAAGAGGCAAAGCAAGGGGTCCTGTATGGCATGGCTTCAGGAGGTGACTTCGACAGCGGTCAGAATTTAATCCAAGCAGGAAGGAGGCTTGCTTCAGGGAACATTGTAAGGTGGCTAGCGTTCAACAGAAAGTAGAAAAACAGGATGGGGATTAGACCATTTTGCCCGGGAGAGTGGAAAGGGTGTCCCCTACCTTCGATCACCTCAATACAAAACGTAACTGCTTAACACAAAACACAAAACCTTTGCCATGAAGTCCCAACACTCCTCAACAGCATCGACTCCCAACTCTGCTCCAATCATCCTTGAACCACCTGCCCCCTGCTCCACGGCGCACACCTGCATGCCCCTGAGCCTTTGCGTTTGCTGTATTCCGCTTCCTCGCCTCCAATGTGAAACTCCTCTTCACCCTGAAAGTCCAAAGAGCACCTCTTCTCTGATGCCTTTACAAAGTCCCTGATGCGACTAGCTCACTTGCTCCACCATATTCATGGACCTCTTGTCATTTCTTTGTGTGTCTGACTTTCCCACACCTGTAAGCTCCCTGAGGGCAGGACTCAATCTTACTTTTTTTTTTTTTAAATATCCCCAGGGTCTACCTGCTTGGGGCCACATGTGGCCTTCTGGATCCTTGAGTGCAGCCTTTCTGCAGGGCCACATGTGGCCTTGAGCATGCAGGTTCCCCACGCCTGGTCTAGCACATAATCTGTGCAATTTAATGTAGAGAGCAGGAAGAAGGAAGCCACATCTGTGCCTTTGTTCGCACACTCCATCCTCTCTCCCAATTAGAGCTTACCCATCCTCAGGAACCAGCTGCCTTTTGAAGACTTCCTTGACCAATGATCTCCCACTTCTTTAAACTCTCATAGCACCCGAGTGAGAACTGCACACTTGACACTTCACAGACTTGTGTCCTGGTTGTAGTTGTGTTTTGATATCTATGTGCTATTTCCCCAACTACAAAGAACTCTTTGGACTGGGAGCTGAGTCTCTAACCTCTTTGCGTCACTCACAACACCTAGGGGTGCTCTGTCTGGGGCTGTTACCTACCAAGTGTTTGTTCATTAAGGAGGAGCTGTTGACGGTCTCAAAGGTGGACCAGAGTGTATTTGACAGGCCAGTGGAGGAGGACACAGCAGGACCGTTCAGGCAAAGACAGTGCTCAAGCAACAAGGAGCAGCAGGTAGACCACCCCCAAATCCTCAAGCACCTCAAAAGGAGACAAAGCAAGTCTACCAAGTGTTTAACAAGGAACAACGAAAGGCCTGCATTTGAGCTAATGGCAAGCCAGGCACTGCAAGGAGGAGCGAATGTCCACAATCAGTGGCTGGGGACAAACCAGGCAAGGAGGAGAAAGTTCTGACAGTGAGAACGAAGCGTGTGACATACATTCTTTCTTTAAACCTCTTTTACTAAGGTGTAATTTACATGTAATTTACATACCCACTTAAGGTATACACATCAATGGATTTTAGTGTATTCACAAAGTTGTAAAACCAACAGCACAATTTTAGAATATTCTCATCAACCCCCCCAAAAACCCCATACCCATTAGAAGTCAGACCCTATTCCCCTCCCACCATCACCCTC
This sequence comes from Lepilemur ruficaudatus, assembly GCA_963574885.1. Taxonomy (NCBI): domain Eukaryota; kingdom Metazoa; phylum Chordata; class Mammalia; order Primates; family Lepilemuridae; genus Lepilemur; species Lepilemur ruficaudatus. The sequence goes on from CAUYRT010071687.1 coordinate 26,041, forward strand.
CCACCCCCACCTCTCACCCTAGTCAAATACTCATCTACTTTCTGTTCCTACAGATGTGCCTGTTTTGGACATTTCACATAAAAATGGAATATAATATGGCTTTTTCTGTGTCTGGCTTATCTTATTTAGCATGTTTTCTAAGGCTCATTCAGGTTGTAGCATGTATCAGAATTCACCCCTTTTTATTACCAAATAGTACGGATGCATCACATTCTATTTATCCATTCATCAGTTGATGGACATCTTGAGTTGATTCTTGACATACGTTCTTTTATTTATTATTTCCAAGACTCCTGGAGGTAGGTGTTAGTGTCCCCATTGCACAGATGAGTGAACTCAGACTCAGAAAGTTAACTGTCCTGCCCCTTTATAGAAATAATGGCACTGGGATAGAACTCTGGTGCACTTGAGTCCAAAGCCTCCATGTTTAACCACCACCTGTTATTCGGCAAACATTGTCCGTGGAGGGATATAGATCACGCCAAATTCCAAAGACTCATAGCTATCACCGCATCTTTCAAGGGATTTAGCCACAAATTTTTAAAATGTGATAGCTGTGTGATACAGAGGAAAGAACACGAGCTTTGGAGTTAGACAGTCTTGAATTTGAATCCCACACACTAGCTATGTAATATGGGACGGGTCATTTAACTTCTCTGAGCCTCAGTTTCCTTTCCTATAAAAATGCAGATAATTCCTAGAATTAGGAATTAATTGTGAGGACTAAATGAGCTGATAATATGAAGTGCCTAACATATAATAGGTAATCAAAATATGGTAGCTGTCATTATCATTACTGTGGGCAGTGGTAGCAGAAGCAAGTAAAATACACACATGCACACACGCACACAACCCCCATAGAGAGGAATCTGAGCAGGACAGTTCAGGATCTGTGGTGGTGGGAAATCAGGCAGAAGTCTCCAGTGGTAGGCAGACAGAGATAAGAGGCAGCAGCTCAGGTGAGAGGTCAGGGCTAGAGATATGGATTTGGGGGTTATCAGAGTGGAGGTGAGGGTTGAAGCTGGGACAACTATTCAGGTAGAAGAGAAATAAAGGCAGAAAATAAAGAAATGAGTCCAGCGCCTGAGCCCTGGGATGTCCACAATTAAGGCTAAGAGAAGGAATGAGAAGCAATAAAGGATACAGAAATAAGTATTTGAAGGAGTTGTGAGTATACCAGAATAGCACTTAATCTTGAAAGCCAAGGGAGATATCTGAGACAGGGATGGGGCAGGGGAGAAAGTTGAGAAGGTTAGGTTATAGAAAGGTTTGCAATAATGAGCACTGAGAGTGCGCCATTACATTTGGCAGCCAGGAAGTCAATGGTGGCCTGAAACACTGAGCATCTATCCACCCATCAGCCCATTCATCCTTTTGGGTTGTTTCAGTGCATCTACAGCATGCTGTGCTAGGCCCCTGAGAAACACCCAGGTAAAACACAGTCTTTGCTAAAATGGAAGAAAAGTTCAATGTTCTGAGACCCGTCTTGTCAATGAGTTGGGTCTAGCGGGAGAAATTGGGGGCTCTGTAGGACAATTGTGATGGAAGGGTAGAGAACGCTGAAGAGCATGTCAAAGGTGGGCTGAATGAAAGGAGGCACATTTTAATTTCAAAAGCGGGACTAAAGAAGGGGGAAAGAGAAGGCAGAAGCATTTGGGTTTACTTGTTTGACACAAATGTCATCTGGAGGCTTCTCCTTTTCTCACTGGTTTATGGTTCAGATGTCATCACATTGAGTGTACCAATTTTTGAAACTTGGCGTGAATGTTTAATGTTGATACTGCGTTTTTGAGCACATATATTAATAGTTTCTCTCTTCTTCAAAGATCTTCATGGATCCAGAATTTTTCTTTCTCCTGGAACTTTGAGTAAAATGGATCTTTCAAGAAAATGCAAATATAAAAATTAGCTAGGTATGTGGCACACAACCTATGTCCTGGCTACTCCATAGGCTGAGGCAGGAGGATCACTTGAGGCCAGGAGTTTGAGGCTGCGGTGAGCTATGATGATGCCACTGCACTCTAGCCCAGGCAACACAGAGCAAGACCGTGTCAGAAAGAAGGAAAGAAGGAAGGAAGGGAGGAAAGAAAGTGTACTGTTTATCCTATGGTTCAGGTACCTCCTCCATCCCCCAGTCTGCAGTCAAGGTACTCCTAGTTGGAGAAGCAAGTTAAGGAATGAGGACCAGGATATCATGGCTTCACATCTGTGGCCATACTTCCTACTTACCATTAAAACAAATAGATCAAGAACAGTGAATAAAAATTAATTCAGAAGTTATAGACAGCAAATAAAACATAAGCATAATAGAAATGGGACTACTAAAGTTAAAAAATAAAACCAGAAGCCCAAAAATGAAAAGGAGAAAATTGTGACGCATTTAATATTAACAAGTAAAACAGGTTAACATTGAAAAAATTAAAAAAAAAAATTTAAGAACAATCTTTAACCTGAAAGAAAAAAAAGAATGAACTAAAACCACAAGAATCAAAAGACTAAATATTGACAAGGTAAAGTAACAATAAAACTTTTAAAACTGGATGGTAAGAAAATGTAACATTAAGATAAATAGAAAGAAGAAAGAAGCAGATTTTTAAAAACCTAATCAAAAGATAAAAGGAAGCCAGAGCGGTGGCTCACGACTGTAATCGTAGCACTCTGGGAGGCCAAGGCGGGTGGATAGTTGGAGCTCAAGAGCTGGAAACTAGTCTGAGCAAGAGCCAGACCCCATCTCTACTAAAAATACAAAGAAATTAGCTGAACAACTAAAAATATATAGAAAACATTATCCAGGCATGGTGGCGCATGCTTGTAGTCCCAGCTACTCGAGAGGCTGAGGCAGAAGGATTGCTTGAGAAGGTTGCTATGAGCTAGGCTGACGCCACAGCACTCTAGCCCGGGCAACAGAGCCAGACTCTGTCTCAAAAAAAAAAAAAAAAAAAAAGAATAAAGGGAATAAAATATGAAGTTATAAAATAATAAGAGAAGAGAATAAAAGTATAAAATAATAACAGTGCAAATTAAAGTAGCTAAGAGGAAACCAGTTAAAAATGAGATACTCAGATGTAAAAGAATAAAATTGTATCAAAGCTAAAATAGGTAAAAAAAAAAAGTAGTGAAACATTAAGTGAAGAGATATAAAGCGGATTGAAAAAACACATTGTAACACAAACATACAAATGTTTTAAAGCTAAGGTGTTAAAATCTCTAACACGAATTAAACACATATCTATAGAGAAAAATTGACAAGTATCGTCCATTCCTAACATGTAATGTTAAATGAAGGGTAAATGAAGCCACTCCCACCCAGGTAAGGGCAGAGCCCAGGGAGTACAGCCAAGCAGTGTCCTCCATCTAGTTGGGAACACAATGCATGCCCAGGGAGCCAAGCAAGCTCACCTGTCCCCTGGGCAGCTGGGAGAGGCCAGGCCCCCCCAAAGACTGTCTAGGAAAGCACCACTGTCTCACTATTGCTCCACACTGTAAAAGCTCTTACAGGTGGTAACATCACAGGACAACTTGCAGCCTGGTGAAGGATCTACAGCTAGATCTCCCTTTCTTGCATACAAAAGGAAGATCTGTTAGGTTAGGACTAGCAGCAAGTAATAGAGATCCAGAAAAACAGAAGCTTGAACAAGCTAGGATTATATTTCTTTCCCATGTAATAGTCAAAAACATAAGCCCATACCAAGATGGTAGTTTTATTCCATGAAGTCCTCGGGGTCTCGAGCTCCTTCGTGCTTTCTGCTCACCATTCCAAGGACCCGACACTTAGACCTTGTCTTCATGGCCCAGGATGGAGCTTCAGCCAGCTCTCTCCAGGAGGACGGAAATAAGAAACTGTGAGGGGGCTGGGGGAACTGGCTCACGCCTGTAATCCTAGCACTCTAGGAGGCTGAGGTGGGAGGATTGCTTGAGGCCAGGAGTTCAAGAACAGCCTGAGCAAGAGCGAGACCCCATCTCTACAAAAAAGAGAAAAATTAGCCAGCGTGGTGGCATGCACCTATAGTCCCAGCTACCTGAGGGGTGGAGGGGGAGGCTGAGGCAGGAGGATCGCTTAAGCCCAGGAGTTTGAGGTTGCAGTGAACGACGATGACACCACTGCACTCTAGCCCAGGTGCCAGAGTGAGACTCTGTCAAAGAAAGAAAGAGGGAGGGAGGGAAGGGAAAAGAAAGAGAAAGAAAGAAAAAAGAAAAGAAACGGTGAAGGGCCCATACCAGTTACTTCTTAAGGGAGATTTCCAAAACTGCCAAAGGACATTTTCATTCACATCCCGTTGGCCAGATGAAGTAACATTTAGCTGCAAGGGATGCTGGGGAATATAGTTTTAATTCTGGTGGCCGCACACACAGCCACAAATTCTGCTACATGGGAAGTGAGAATAGATATTGGGGTCAACTACCAGTCTCTGCTTTTGGAGGCTGCAACATGAGCACTGTTCTCCCTTCCCCTCCTGAGGGACGTGCAGGTGAGAGCCAATTTTAAAAGCCTTTGGTTACCCCGGTGTTGGGAGAGGAAAGAAGACTCCAGCAAAACTACACAAACAAACTCAGGTATAAATATGAATGTTTGCACATTGTGAGAGGGGTCATGATTTTGTTAAAGACACCAACATCTCACTCTGGTCTAATGTATCAAGAGATCTGTAAAAACTGAAGTCCTTACCCAGTTGTGAAGACCCCAGGTTACCTCTTTATATAAGGAGAGCCAGGAAAGCCATTGCGTTCTGGTTTGGCTTCTGCTTCCTATTTAGTTCCCTGAATATCCTGGCCCCTGAATAATTTGCCCACCGGGATAAGCAGCCTTTCCCCCCATTCTCCCCATTTCCTTCCTTGGAATAGACTTACTGGGCCCAAAGAATTTACAGAGGAATTCAGAGGAACACACAGGTCCCCATTATGTTTCCAGCTCTATGTTATTCACTAAGGAGTATCATAAAAAGAAAGGCCTTGGACCCTGTGAAGAAAAGATATGTTTACGGTATCTCAGTTTACCTCTGTGTATTGTAGAGGTTGAATTAGATTTGGTGGATCTAAAACTATGGTCTGTATAAGCATCCCACTACGTAGCTGGTTTTAAAAAATGCAGATTCCAGATAGATAAATAAATTAAATGTAACAGTACAAAAATTCCAACGATAGGATTTGAGATTCCACATTGTAATTACCCTTTAAGAAACTGCTACTTATCCAGTTTTGGTGAAATAGCAAAGAAAAAAAATTCACACTTATCTGAAAATCCTATTGAAATGCCCTTCTTTTTTTCTCCTACATATCAGTAGGAGGCCAGACTTCAACCGAAACAACATTATCACAACAGATTCAACGCAGAAGCAGAGAAAGACAGTTCGGCTGTCCTCTATTAAGCCAGATGTTAGAGAGATTTGCAATAATGTAAAATGATACCACTATTCTTGCTGAATTATTTGTTGTTTTGGAAGATACAATTTTTTACAAGATATGCTATATGTATTAACATCATGATTTTATTATTGCCATTTTCAAATAGATTAATAAATAAATGTTTAAGAACTTTTTAAAATGCTGATTCCAAGACTCCCTCACCACCACCCTCACCACCATCACCACGGACTCTGGTTCAGTAGGAGTGAGCTCGGGCCTGGGAGTGTTCATTTTTAATAATTCCCCTAGGTGATTACCTTGCAGGTGGTCCTCAGACTAGACTTCGGACAGAAGATCTGTAAGGTGCCTCCCACCCTTGAAGTGTAAATAGAAAGGAGAGAAATACATTATTTCTCAATAGAATCCATGGAGAGATTTCAAATGGTATTTTGGTTTCCCCTGAGTCGATTTCAGGGTCAGTCACGTGGCGTCACCGAAGACAAGTGTTTTGAGTAAATGGCTCAAAATGTTGTGGCTTCCTCACCTGTCCTTAAACCTGCCTTTCTGGCCAGTGCATTTAGCTGTGTTTGAACTCAGTGTTTCCTATGCTAAAGCTTTTCCCCATTATAGTAATTTCTCAAAGGATTTATAACCTTCAAGGTAAAGGTCTCTGACATAGGACCCTAAGGATGATCCCCACCATAGACACATTAAGAGCACTTCAGGCACATTAATGCTCTCAGTGCCTGGATTTATGGCAACACAGTAAAGCCTCTTTTCAGAAAGCATACTCTTAGTTCCATTTAGTCAGCGGGCTTTTCCAGAAAGAGATTAGAAGTAAAATGATTTGAGACAGAATCAAAGAATTCCATCTTTTTAATTAGTGTGTTAAACACAGGGACACCTAATACAAATATTTGGTGATGTGGCCGAGAGTTGGCTCTAAGGTCACGGGAGGAAATTTATAGGGAGCTCTAAAGGCCCTACACAATAATTGTCTTGGGTTATGACTTCTCGAATTGCTCTTCATTGCCGATAGCACTACATTTGGAAATAAATAAAATTTGCTGAATTAGGGCACTGTTCTGGTTAAAATGTTTAATCTTCACTTTAACTGAGTTGTGGTCATCGAAGGCTTTTTGTTTTGTGAAAGGGGGAAACTTTGCACAACGTTAGCTCTTTTTACACAGCCTAATAACTCACTAATTAAAAATCCTTTTTGGAGAGGTGCCAGGCTTGTCTGGTCAACACGGGGAGGGAAGGAAGCAGAAATCCATTTCAAAAATATTTCAAGTGACTGTAATTCCACATTGCGTAATTTATTATTAAAGATACTCTGTCCATGATTTTATTAAATGCTGTGGTAAAGAAGAAGTCGCCAATCCTGTACTCAGACATACTCCGCTTTGCATGGAAACCTGTCTCACAAATGAGATTCGATATTTCATTACATGATGCTCTACCCTAAGGGCTCTGGACCATCTGCCTCCGATGTTGCCACATTTGTTCCCTGCATGAAATGACAGGCAGCTGTGCTGTGCCGCCAGGACAGGACACAGAGGATAAGGAGCAGGGGAGAGAAAGAAAATCCGAGGGACAGAGTGTGGGGCGGAGGAATGTATGTTCCATTTCAGAACACCTTTAAATGGACTTTGACCTTTTCACTAAGTTTTTACTCGGGGCTATCTTTAAATGCTGTGTTGGGAGACGCTGAAATGGCTCCGTTTACAATGCACTCCCCACACACCACCCCAGAGATTACTGCCACCCCCTGCGCAGTACTGAAAGTCCTGATTTCCCTTTGTAATACCATCTAGAACACCACTCGTGACATCACGGGCTGTCATGCATCTTTGCACGCCCAGGGCCTAACCCAGTGCATGGCACATGGTAGGTACTGGTTAAAGGTTTTGTTCAATGCTGGGATAGGTGGATGGAGAGAATAGAGAATCATCGATTTAACACATCTTTTAAAGTACCGACCTTCCTTCTGAGAGTTAGAGGATTGTTGAATATCGTCACTCATCAGTATGAATTAATTTAATCACATTGCTTTCTCCAGGGAAGGATTAAAGGGATGAGCAATTTTGGAGCATGGGGTACTAGCAGAGAAGAGACAAGGAGGCAGGCCTGGGTCAGGACATCAGTGAGCAGCCAGGAAGTGACCTTGATCATAAGGTAAGGGAGTGAAGAATCCCACGTGATTTTCCACACTGGGACCACATCATTGTTCTTCCTGAAGGTTTTATCTGTCCCGGGCTTTAAGAAAATCGGCTGGTGGCTCACACCTGTGATCCCAGCCCATTGGGGAGATTGCTTGAGGCCAGGAGTTTGAGACCAGCCTGGGCAACACAGCAAGACCCCATCTCTAAAAAAAAATAATTTTATATCATGTTATTGTGTTACATTATTGATCATGTGTTGAAATGACATTAAATAAAATATATCATTAAAATTAATTTCACTTATTTCTTTTCTTTTTAAAATGTGGCTACTAGAATTTAAATTATATAGGTATGAGTGGTGGCTCATATTACATTTCCATAGGATGGTGTTGGTTGGTGATAAAAATTTTAAACATACTGATTCCCTGAATAACTATATAAGTTACTGAATACAGTCAACAAATGTTTCCATCTAAGAAAAGTTAGATGTATGTTTCAATAACTTTGGATCCATTTTGGCTGATTTACATTCAAACAGAACACATACCTCCAGGACTTTAAACTGAGCCTCAGTTTCCCTGTCTGTAATATTACCCACCTCATAGGGTTATAGTGTAAGGATTAAAAGGGATCATCTATTCAAGGTCCTTAGTCTGGAATTGTCTAAACATGAAGTCCTCTTTTGGCTAGAAGCTTAAAGCAAATTATCCTTTACCCTTCCCTGGCCTTCAGTGGCCCAATAAATGTCAGCGCCCTCCTCCTGCCTTTGAGTCCCTGCTAAAAAACACACTCATTCAACTCTCCATTGCACCAACTGGATTTTTTAAATGATTTTTTTTCCCAAGTTAATCCACTTACTATGCTGTCTTTTTCTGGCTTTTTCCTACTTCTTCTGGATTTGTTCAGGGGTTTTTGTCATCTTCTTCTAAAATTAACACCTCGTTCTCAAAGCTCCTCTTTCTCCAAGAAACCTCCTGAAGTGCCCACCTCCTCTTGCCCTCCCACTGTGTCCTCTGCAAATACAGACTTTCCAGAAAACCATTTCAAACAACCTTAGTGATTTGAACATCGCTGTTTGTTTGAAGCAACCATTTCCTTATATGGTCTAATGTCACTTTCAGGTTCTATATCCTTGGTTACTTGATTCTCTGATTACAGATCACGTTTTCCAGAAAGGAAGTAAATAAAATTTTAGCATACGCTTTATTATAAAAGAAGTTGAGCTTAAACTATTTAAGATCTATTCAATTCCCTGCAGGCAAATTATTCTTCGATTCTTTAAAAAAGTAAGTGAGCCAATCTTTTTTTTTCTCTCTCTCTCTCTAAAGCAAAAGAAATTTCTCTCTGGTCCTCAGTAGATATTTCTAACAGGAAACCTTACTAGATGAAAGGGAAAACAATAGCTGACATTTATTGAGTGCTTATTATAAATTAAACACTGCACTATGCACTTGACCTTTAATATTTTTAACAATGATTCCCAAGCTCTGCTTCAGGGGAAATTGCTGGGTAAAAGTAGTAGTTCATTATTAGCTTGTCTTCTGTTTGTCCTTTTTCTGTTGTGTACCCAGGAAAACCTCAGGTCCCAGGTTTCTCAATTCTTGTTTTAAATATTCACACCCAGAGTCACTAATCTTTCTTGTTAACACCTTGTAGTTTGGCCCTTGATTAATTCAATCAGTGATTAGCACTTCTACAATAAGTGTTAATCTCTCTTTTGAAATACCTCAAAGCTCAGCCCTTTGCTGAGGCTTTCTGCTCCAATCACAGGACACCAGAGAGGATTTCCCTATTGTGAGCCGTATCTACAAGGCATTTCCCCTGCACACCACCAGCTTGGGAAAGGCCAGCTTCAAAGTCCTGTTGCACAATTAAAGCATGGACTTATAGGCCCAGGTTTGCACCCACCACATGCAGTAGATTCCAACCGAGTACAGCTAGTGATGCTGTCAAAAGCAGGGGCCAGATTCTTCAACTCTGGGAGACCAAAAGAGAACGAACCTCCAGAGGGCACCCTCTGCAGGTCAGCCTGCGGGGAGGGGATTCCAGGCATGGCAGAACCATGCTAGGAGTTGTTCTCAGGTTTCCAGACACCCAGATGCTCAGCTGCTCAAGCGTGAGAACTGAGGCCTTCTCAGAAGCAGCCAGAACAGCCTCCAATCCCTCAGCTGGCAGATGTGAAGGCCACTAGCTCCTGAGAGCAGTTTTCTCCCTGACAATGGGTGTATGTGAACTAACAAATAAACTTCAGGGTGGACCCAACAATTGTCCTTTCTATGTCACAAGTGAGGATGTGGGTTTACCTTCAAGGCTGTCTAGGCTCACACTCCCAAAGCCAGGCACCCCACATGAAGGAAAACACAATGACCTACCTTTTCTTTTGCATTTGAAAGACAAGAGCTTTGATCTTGGTTTCATGGTAGGTGGTCAGCTTTCATTGGTTTCAACACTTTAAAAAAAGAAAAAAAGATTCCTATAAAAGGCAAATTTCTCCATGCTTCCCCACTACTTACAGACCCCTGGGGAATTTTTCTCAACATAAAACAGTGTTTGAATCTTACCATTTCTAAAAGATCACTCCAACTAATCTGGATGTTTTCCTTTATAGCACAACAGTAATGTCACAACCCTACCTGTAAGATGTGTTTTCATACTCATCAACTCCTTGACATAGATAGAGCAAATATTCTCATCCCATTTTACAGATCAGAAAGTAGAGGCCCAAAAAGATCCAGTGCCTGACCTAAACCACGCAGCTGTGTTACTGAGTGGGGTTGAGATTTAACCTCAAGTCTCTCCAACCTCCATGGCCAAGAGCATAACCACCATGTTCTGTTGTGCTCCTTCTCAATCAGTGGGATCGGAACTTGAAATGGGCTAATTCTTAGCAGCAAAGCAAGGGCTAGGATAAAAGGGCAGGCATCACAGCTGCACTGGGCTAAAGAGAGCATGTATGTGTCCACAGCCAAGCTAAGTGGGTGGAGGAGCCCCGGAGGCAGGCATGGTGGTAGCAGCCAGTTGTGCAAAGACCCACGGAACTGGGGCACAGAGAGTAGGAAGTCCGAAGGAAGAGTCAAGAGCATCCACGAGCGAGTGTTCACGGCTGAGTGTGTGCTTTCATGGTGCTGTACTATTGTCCTCTCCTAGACCAGACGGACCTGGACCAATGAATAGTTCTTGAGCTCTAAAGTAAGATCTCTGGGGGAGGTGGGGGTGCTTATTAAAACACAATTTCTAAGTCCACCTATTCCTATGAATCAGAATTTCCAAAAGTGAGGCCCCAGCACGTGCGTGTAAACAAGCTTCCCAGGGATTCTGACCACCCCTGGAGAAGAAAGGGCCAGACTGCAGGCGTGTCTCTTCCTGCCGCAGAGACAGCTCTGCTCGCTCCTGCATTTAGTCAAGGAGAGCAGGGGAGCAAGAGAAAGTTTCCCGGGAGCTGAAACAGGAAAAGAGCAAACAGTTAGCAAAAGAAGTACGAAAACGACAGGAGCCAGTGCCCTTACCTATCTCAAAGAAGGCGCTAGCGATACGGCCGCGCATGCGCAGTGAGGCCAGAGGGAGGACGCTGCCACCTGGGTATGGACTCCCAAAGCCAGACAGGGCTGGCAACAGGGTCCTCACTGTGATGGGGAGGGGGGACACGGACAAGAGACAGCAACAGCAAGGAAGAGGCTTTTTATGCATTTTAATCCACAGCTTTCATTCTAACTGTTACCCACACACAGGCACACAAAATACAGTTTTTTTAAATTTTAACAGCAGCAACAGAACCTTTCATAATCTAGGAAAGAATAAGAAAACTTATAAGAAAGGCTCTATGTATGTTATCACTTTTTGAGATGGATAAGCTATACCAAGGTTCAGCCTCAGGCACTGAAAGAAGTCTTTTGTCAAAGGCAGAGTGGGGCTGTTGGGAATTACTTTGGGTAACTAAATTACAGAAAGATGGGACTGCAGTTGACACCTTATATGCCATCTTGCAATGGACTGAATTATGTTCCCCAAAATTCACAGATCAAAGCCCTAACTCCAAATGTAACTGTATTTGGAGATAGGCCCTTTAGGGAGGTAATTAAGGTTAAATGAGGCTACAAGGATGGGGCCCTGACCAATAGGATTAGTGTCCTTACAGGAAGAGGAAGAGACATTAGAGAACTAACTCTGTCCTGGCACAGAGGGAAGGAGATTTGAGGACGCAGCAAGAAGGTAGCCGTCTGCAAGCCGGGAAGAGAGGCCTCACCAGAAACCAATCCTGTAGGCACCTTGATTTTGCACTTCCAACCTCCAGAACTACAAGAAAATAAATTTCTGTTGTTTAAGCCACCCTGTCTGTGCTATTTCTAACAGCAGTCCTGGAAGCCTCAGATCCTTCATCTGTAAAATGGGGCTAATAACAACATTACGTTTGCAATAGGATTATTGAGAGAATTAATGAAATAATGTATATAATAATGTGACCTGTTTAACAGGTTAACCAGCCTACAATAAGTGCTAGTTATTATAGACTAATCCTATGGGATTGTTAATCGAAGTAAGTGAGATAATCAGTGCAAGACTCTTAGCACGGTACCTGCACATAGTAGGTGCTTAATAAATTGTAACTATAAATACCATGATATATTTTAAAATAACATTAGACAAATAAATATCATAATTATTATATAACAATTGCCCTTCCAAAATGTTTTCAAATTCATACTAAAGATTTAAAAAGAGCCACATGGTGACCATATTATAAAAGAGAAATGAAGAAAACCAATAAGCTTAAGTTTGGTGCCCAAGAAAATACCAGGGAAAAAATTAATACAGCCAATTTTCAAACCCCATGAGAGAACAAAGTACATGATACTAATTTTATGAAGAAAAACTGGTCAGGCTAAGAAGACATATTATATAGAGCAGCAAAGCAGAAACAACTCAGCTAATGAGACTTTTGTCCACATCCTTGGGTGTTCTAAAAGGTCAGGAAACAGCAGTTCAGTGACATTGTTCTTAGTTGGAAAGGCAAAGATTCTCATTAAATCAAGGAACTGAGGAGAGTTTTGAGAGGTCAGTCCCGGGCCCAGCGGTACTTAAGGAGTTCATTGGGGGAGGGAATCAGGAAGAAATGAGGGCACTGCCAAGGCTGTGGAGAGGTCAGAGGGAAGAAGTCACACTAATAGGCACCCGATCTTGGCAGGTGACATCCCACCTCCCTCAGAACTTCTTCTGGGAGCCCTCCCACCCCCTGCCACTTGGAGAAACATTGGTCTGGAATGTTCCAACCTTGTTGAAGTAAGGGACATGTGAAGCAGAGACAAAGATCAGACATATACATCTCCTCTTGCTTCCTCGATCACTCACTGTTTCCTTCATCAACATACATTTATTTAGAGAGTGCCGCCCCTGTGCCAGGCTCTGTGCTAGGCACTGGGGTAGCAAAATCCACATCCATTTTAAACCAGGCTAGGAATAGAAAATTCATAGGCTCGAGTATCTCAGAAGTCTAGGAGTCGATCTCAAGTTCAAACCCAGCTAGAGTAGGATCCTAAACTATCAGGCCTTTTCTCCACCTGACCGCTGCGTCTCGGACAAGCCACACACACCTGGGTCCAGATCAAGGCCTCCGTTTCCTTGGAGTCAGCGCTCCCAGCCAAGGAGGCATCACTTCCTCAGTAGCCCCAGCTAAAGTTCTGGCAGGAATTAGGGTCATCCTGCCCATCCCCCCAAAACATGGCTTGTGAATGGGGAGACTCCATCTGATCCACATGGGCGGAATATGGGGGAGAGTGAATTCCCCAAAGGAAAACAGAGGTTCCATGGCAAATACTGCCCACTGCCATTCAACATACATTCCCCTCTTTCCCGCACAGAATACTATCTATTCAGGTGGAATGGAGAGCACTTGATCTTACGGGGGGTTTCCTCTTATATTGGCCTCTAAGGTGAGTTATGATTAAAAATCTTATTTCTTTAGTCCTATTATTAGTCTAGGAGTTGCCATGTGATTCACTTCCAACCAATGAGAAGTAAGCAGAAGTGTTCTGGGAGGAGCTTTTTGGAAAGATTTGCTCTCCTGGAAGAGAAAGATCTCTCATGGCTCTTTTGCTTCTTTGCCCTTTACCTTTCTTTCTACTTGGAATATGGATGTGATGCCAGGGATGCAGCAGCCATCTTGTAACTAATGAGGCAACAAGCATGGTATGCACATCCCCACCCCAAGGCTGGTAGACCAGAAGAATAGAAATTGCCTGGATACTTGATGGCTCCAATGAGTCTCTCTACTAGCCTCGACTGCCAGCCTCCAGACTTATTTGTTTAAGCCCTTATTTGTTTAAGCTACTGTTAGTTGTGTTTCCAGTTACTTGCAGCCAAATACTTCTAACTGCTGCAAGTGCTAGGACCAAAAGGATAGGGAATAGATGCCAGGCAGGCAAAAACAACCAAATTTCACTGGAGACGCTGAGATACTGATGATCCAAGGCTGTACTTTCCTACTTCTCCAAACAGATGCCAGGAAATCACTCCCTGAATAATGGAAGGAAAGAGCACGAAGAGGTGGAAAGAGGACACAGAAAGGAATATGAAAGGAGTAATCTTTCTTTCTTCACTGAAAACCGATAGAGTGATAGGTACCCACCCATTCTACCAATTAAAGTTGCATCTGAATGAACAAATTAACGATGTTACTTGCTCTGGAAGTAGGGAAGTACCATACTTCCAGAGAGGGCTACACCCAAAACAGTCAAAAGAGAATGGACTTTGGAACTGCATTCACATTCTTTCTCTGCCACTTATTAGCTATGAGACCTAGAGCAAGTTATAGTTCACTGAGTCTCAATTTCCTCATGTAAAAGACGGGGATAATGACCTCTGCCTTGTAAGATTGGTTTTTTCCTCCCACGATTGCTTTTTCAAGGAGGTTTTAAGCTGGGCACAGTGGCTCACACCTGTATTCCCAGTGACTCAGAAGGTTGAGGCAAGAGGATCGTTTGAGCCCAGGAATTCAAGATCAGACAGGGCAACATAATGAGACCCTGTCTCTTAAAAAAATGAAAAAAATTAGCCAGGTACAGTGATGTGCACCCGTAGTCCCAGCTACTCTGGAGGCTGAGGCAGAAGGATCGCTTGAGCCCAGGAACTCTTGGCTGCAGTGAGCTATGATTGTATCATTGCCACGGCAAAAGAGTGAGAAAATGTCTCTTAAAAAAAAAGTGTTGGCCGGGCGTGGTGGCTCACGCCTGTAATCCTAGCACTCTGGGAGGCCAAGGCGGGAGGATTGTTTGAGCTCAAGATTCGAGACCAGTCTGAGCAAGAGCAAGATAAAGTCTCTAAAAAAATAGAAAGAAATTAACTGAACAACTAAAAATATATAGAAAATATTAGGCGGGCATGGTGGTGCATGCCTGTGGTCCCAGCTACTCGGGAGGCTGAGGCAGAAGGATTGCTTGAGTCCAGGAATTTGAGGTTGCTGTGAGCTAGGCTGATGCCACGGCACTCTAGCCCAGACAATAGAGTGAGACTTTGTCTCCAAAAAAAAAAAAAAAAGTGTTATTAGAGTATAACATATACACACGTATACGTACATGTTATGTACCTCATCCTACCTTCCTAGCCACCTCGCAGGTATACCAAAAAGCATGGACGACTCAATAACCAACACTGGGGTACTCCTTACCCACCCAGTTTAAGAAATTAAACAATATAGATACAAATGATGCCTCCCTTATATCCTGTTTCTAATACCAGATTTGATTCTTTCTAAACCCAGTAGAGATTTTTGACTATTTTCTACTGGGTTATTTGTCTTTTATTTATTTATAGGAATTCTTCAAATATTCTGAATATCAATCATTCATCCGTTTAATGCAGCTCTCTTTCTGCAGCGGAAATACCAACCTGAACTTTTACCATCGCCCGCGTGTTCTTCTACTTTTACTACACACAAAGAGTCTTCAAAAATGTTCATGGAGGCCGGGCGTGGTGGCTCACGCCTGTAATCCTAGCACTCTGGGAGGCCGAGGCGGGCGGATCGCTCAAGGTCAGGAGTTCGAAACCAGCCTGAGCAAGAGCGAGACCTCGTCTCTACTATAAATAGAAAGAAATTAATTG
>CAUYRT010071688.1:0-14153 GCA_963574885.1 Lepilemur ruficaudatus
TGGCATCAGCCTAGCTCACAGCAACCTCAAACTCCTGGGCTCAAGCGATCCTTCTGCCTCAGCCTCCCAAGTAGCTGGGACTACAGGCATGTGCCACCATGCCCGGCTAATTTTTTTTTCTATATATTTTTAGTTGGCCAATTAATTTCTTTCTATTTATAGTAGAGACTGGGTCTTGCTCTTGTTTAGGCTGGTTTCGGACTCCTGACGTTGAGCAATCCGCCTGCCTCGGCCTCCCAGAGTGCTAGGATTATAGGCGTGAGCTACTGCACCTGGCCCCTGGTACAGTTTTGTAGCCTCTCTTGGTATCCATCACTACCACCCTTTGCAGATAGCATTGGTGCCCAACTGCAGTCCCATGGGAAGGGGGGACGTGTTTGGTGTTAAACACAGATGCCTCCAAGATCTCATCCATGACTGCTGGCCTTGTTTGTCTGCTTCCAAACCTCCCTCTCCTACCCCACACTGGATCAGGCACAGCTTTTGTATGAGGTTTCTCAGCGCTAGGGAGCACTAACGAGGTAATTGCTCAGACCTTGAGATAATAATATCGTGAATTCTCATGGAGCCTTTCGTCCAAGGACCTCCGGACACTCCAACGTTATCTGATCACAGCTTGGAGAGTGCCATAACCCCTATGATTAACTCCACCTCACATGCATGACACTGTGGCCCTGAGAGACAGGAGGGCAGTTAGGGCTGGCACTGGAGCAGGATTCCTGGGCTTCTCAGATCTGCATCCCAGGCAGGAGAGCAGCAGGGATTTCTGAAGGATGAAGGGATGGGCCAGGGTTTGCTGGAGCCTGACTCACTTTGCACTGAAGCTTAAACACCTGAAGTGTGAGGGTCAAGTAATGGCAAGGTCACAGTGGTTGGTGGACTCAGGCAGGGTTATGAGACACAAAGCTTCCCTCCTTTCTGTTCTCCAAACCCTGCCTGCCCTTCCTTTAGCCAGCAGCAAAGTGCAAGCCCTAGCCACCATTCCAGTTTCAAGGGGCATGTCCAGAGGTGAACAGTTGGGATGATGAGGGCGCGTCTCACTGTGCTGTGAGGAATGGTGGAAGGACTTAAGACTTCAGGTCTAGAGGAGAGAGCCTAGAGACTGCAGAACCAGAGCTGGTCAATGAAAGTCACTGGGAGGCCACTTTTGGCTTAATAAAGATGGAGCATTGAACAATGAGAGCTGTTTTAAAAGAGAAAGGGCTCCCATTGCAGGGAGCAAGCTCCCCACCACTGGCGGTGACCAAGCAGAGGGAGGGTACTGCTAGACAGGGCTGTTGTAGATGGAGCAATGCAAGGGCTTTCTGGTTGATGCGCCCTGCCCCACTCTCCTTGGGTCCCTCGCGCCCGTTCATGGGTGAGTTGAGTTCAGTGGCATCTTGAGGTTCCAGGGAGAGTGTATTGGACTGAGAGAAAAATATCTACCAATGGGGAAGAGGAGTGAGGCCGTCTCTCTTCTCTGTCCCTGCTAGAGGCCGTTGGGTGTCTGTGAGGATGACCTGAAGTTTTGTTTTTCGTTTTTCTTTTCTTTTATTTAAATAAAAATGAGAAAAGCCAAGGGAAAAATCCTCACCCAGCTCCTTATTCCTCCCCTGCTTTCCAGGCTTGGTCCTCCTCTTGTCTTCACATTGCCCCACCCACTCTCCTCCCTCCTCTCCTCCCTTGCTGCGTTTCCCCTTCCCTCCCTTCCTCTCTCTTCCTCCCCTCCCCCTCCTTTTCCCTTCCTCTTCTTTCTTCGTTTCCTTTCTTTTTAATTACAGAGGTGCTATAGTGCAGGGTATATTCACATTGTTGAAATAATAACAATAGCGTAGATTAAAATTCCTCTTGACCACCATCCCTCCAATTCCCAGGCTCTTCTCTAGAGGTAGTCCCTGTTTTTAATTTGGCATCCTTTCAGAACACACACACACATGCAGAGATACGTACCATACTTGTTCTTCTGAAGTTTGCTTGTTCCTTTTAACACCTTGTCTCAGCACAATTCCCACGCCAGGTCATATGGAGCTCCCCATTCTTCACAACAGCCCGTACTATGCCATAGTGCAGCTAAAGATGCTTTACTTAACTATTGCTGTATTGATGGACATTTCAGGTGTTTCCCATTTTTCCTTATTTTATTAAACAATGCTGTAGTGTCAGCCTTTGGGCTCAAGCGTGAGTTTTTGTCTGTGATTGTTACCTGGAATGAAGATTGCTAGGCTGAAGGATGTGCATACTCAAATTCCAGCAGATATCGCCAGCAATTACCCTGCATTTACACTTCCTCCCTCATGGTGTGAGAGTACCTGTCTTCCTACATCATTACCGATGTTTGACAACTGCCCGACAGCAAGAGCTCCCAGGCATCCACCTGGGCTGCCTGGTGCAGTCGTGAGCTCCCAGTGTCGGAGGGCATAGGCGGGGCGAGGGAACCCCTGCTGGAGGCCCTGGAGAAGGGACTCCTGAGGTGGCAAGAAGATGGAGCCAGGTGGCTTCTGAGGACTTCCAACAAGAGGCTGTAGGAGTCTTTGAAAGGTTTCACACGAATAAAGAGCATCCTGTCACCTTTACTCCAGTTTTCACTCAACAGGGAGCTGAGGCCAGCTTGTTTCTGTCATTTCTTTAGGTCAGCTGAAGCTGTCCATTGAAGCCCGGGACCGAGTTCTGCTGCTCCACAGTGAGTATGGCCTTGTGCAGGCTCACCAAGGAAGGGCGGCCACTCAGCCTCCTGCCTGGAGCTAGGGTCGAGGGTGGTGTCACCATGGGCCAAGGCTTCTTTTCTCATGTTCCTATAGCATCCTGCCATGTGTCCATTGAAAACAGTGGATATTCTCTTGGGGCTCTTTCTACAGATGCAGCCCTGGGCCTGCCCCTGGGCTGTGTCTGGAGTCCACTCAGTGGGCCTTTTTCTTCAGCAGGCTACAGCTGTCCTCAGGCCCCTCAACACTATCCTTGGCTGCTGCAGAATAGGGCCACAGAAGAGCTTTGCTAGCCTTCCTTCCTTCCTCCTTTTGCCCATCCTTTTTTCTTCTCTCTTCCTCTTTTCTCATTCATTCATTGATGGGCAGTAACATCACAGGTAAGATCACAGTCTTTGTAGCCAAATCACTAGAATCTGAATCATGGCTCTGATATTTACTTGCTGAGTGACCTCAAGGTCAGTTTTCATAGATGTCAAAGGGTAATGGTAATAGTGTCTATCTTAAGGTTGTTACAAAGATTGAATTAATATTAGTAATGTGCTTAGAACAGTGCTGAGCATGTAGTATACCTTGTATAAGTGTTTGTTAAATAAAGTAGAAAACCATAAATTCCCAAAATAACGATTGAACATTGGTTGGGGACAGCACGGAGAAGCACCTACCCACGTCTAGGTGGTGCTGATGGGATGCCAGGGAAGACTTGACAAAGGGGGTGATGTCCACACTCCATCCTGAAGGAGGAACAGGCAGGGGGTGTGGGGGAACTGCATGCAGGGAGAGTGGCAAGTACGAAGGCCTGGGGGTCAGAGGGAGCAGGGTGCACTTGAAGGGCTTTCCAGTGTGACTGGGGCACAGCACAGGAGGATTTTGTACTTTAAGTGTCCATTTATTCATTTGTTTGTCCTTCCATCCAGCACATACACAGCTACTGAGCTTCTATCCTGGCACCCACTGCCTGCACTCTTCTGTTTAGCTCCAAAGTCCCTGACTGTCTCTCCAGCCTCCCAGGCTCTTGCTGCTAAAGGTGCCCTGCACCCCCTTTCTGTCCCACTATTTGCACCCCTTGAATGCATCTGCTTGCCCGTGCCTCAGTGCCTTTACACCCACTATTTAATGTGTTTAGAATAATCTGCCTTCTTATTTGAACTCCTTTTGAAAAATAACTCTCCTTCACTTTGATTTTGCAAGAAATATGCCTGCCTCAATCATCATTAAGAGTCAGGGAGGAAGGCTCCTTTTGCCTTATTTTTTCCCCTCCAGGAATCACCTCTCCCCCTCCCCCTGACTTACCTGCCTGGGCTGGGTTTGTTGCTTCCTCCTTTGTGTCTTTATCACAGCCCTGACTACACTGTGCTTCTCTGTGACTGGTCTTTCCACCAGACTGGGAAGGTAGCAAGAGAGAGACTGGTGGCCAGAGAGACCCAGGAGGTCATCGGGCCTGGATCCTACCCTTGAGAACTACACTCTTGAAGGGAGGGATGCACGCAGGAACAGTAACCAGGATACCAGGCAGAGTAGACCAGCAGGCGCCTGGAGTCCTCCGATCTTGGCCATGGGGGGCCCAAGGTGAAGTTCCCAAGGACCAGCAGAAGGGTGTTCTTTGCCTGCCAGGGCCTAACTCCAGCTGTGCAAACAGTTTTTGCAAAATGCATCTTGGCCTCCACCACTCCATTTGTCCTGCACAGTTTGCTTTGGCTTCACCCCAGTCTCAGGCCCTTCAACCCTTCCAGCCTGTCCCCACTCCTTCCTTTGGCTCCCCAGGCCTCACACCTCAGACTACTGGGAGCTCTTTCTGAGCCAAACCTTAGGCTCAATCAAAACCAAACAAAAAAGAAGGTAGAAAAGAGGCTCAGTTCTCTCAGGGCTGTTGTCTGTTTTCTACAGACCTCAGGCAAATCGGCAATGCCTGTTTTCATGACCACACCTGCACCCACCCCACACCTATCCTTTGCCTTTATTATTTTTTTTCTTTAGCAAACATTTGTTGAGCAGTTATAATACTTGTCAAACACTCTACACATTATCTCATTTAACAGGCTCAACTTCCTGTGAAATGCATATTATTATCACTAACCCATCAAAAATGGCAAATTCAGTCTCAGAGAGGCAAAGCAACTCTCTCTAGCTCTCATGGTTAGTAAATGGTACAGCTGGGTCTGTCCACCTCTGGAACCCAAGCTTGTGACTAATGTGTTATACTGTCCCTCAGCTGCAGCATAGCTCATGTGCTCACTGCACATGGCAAGTCCTCCAGCTTGGCCTCTTCCTTCCCAGAAGACAGTCTTATGTGTTAAGAAGAGCACTGGACTGGGAGTCAAGAGACATGAGTTCTAAATCTAACTGTCATTCCCATTGCTCCATGATTTGGGGCAAGTTCCTATCTTTGGGTTTCCCTCACAGCCTCATTTTCTCCATTAAATGAGGACTCAAATAAATTTTAAGTTCCGTTCTAGCTGTAAGATCCCAGGAATCTAGTGCACTCTGTAATGCCTTGGTGAGGGTGCTGCCAGAGCATGAGAGAGGGTGGGAATGGCCTAGAGCAGAGAGCGGTTAATATCCAGTGGTTGTCAATGGTTGTTGTGCAGATTAAGGGCCTGGTAGTAGGGGCCATAGCTCTACTACTCACAGACCTGCCTTTCTTTTCAGATCTTTTAATATATGTGGGTGTGTATGTCTACGTGTGTGCATGCATATATATTCCCATTCATCCACCCCAACATTTTCATTCTCTTTTAGTCATAGAAGGCAAAGGCCTGATGAGCCAAGAACCTGGCGTCTGTGATCCCTATGTGAAGGTATATGCTGGGGCTGGAGGTGGGCTGGGGGTACTGAGGTGCCATGTCACTGGGCTGAATTCCAAGATCCCAGCATACCTGTGGGCCTGGGGCCATTTGAGGTGGTGGCTGCTATCTCATTCATTTGGTCAGTAGGCATTTATTAGACACAGTGATGAGGCTCTGTGCCAGGGTAGAGCCCTTCTCTTAGCCTGGCTTGGTCCCTAGGGCCTTCTGCAAGAGCCAGACTATTAAGGGTGATCTTGGTCATCCATATAAGTGGGCACAGTGAGTGTGTGGATGACTGATATCCACAGACAATCCCAAGAATTCTTGTGAAAAGCAATATCTTCACCCCCTTCCTCCCAAAACTGGAGGTGAGATGGTCAGGTTTGGGCAGTAGGGTAGAGGGAGTGTCCCTGAGGGCTGGAAAATCCTTCTGGGTTAGGCCCTTGCCATGAAGCCAGAGGCCCTGCAGGGACAAAGGGATCTATTTCCAGAAAGAGCCAAAGGCCAGGCCTCCTGGAGAGTGGTAGCTGGGGTGCAAGGTGCAGGCCTTGATGCGCCCCTCAGCATTCCTCCTGAAATCCTTGGGCAAGTCAGAGGCCCCTGTGGGCAAGGACTTGATTGGGAGTGGGGGTGGGTCCCTGAGGCAGGGGAAGAGCAGCATTGTGGCCAGAGCATGGATTGGGGGCTTAGCAGGAGGCTAGCCTGGAGCTCTTGTGAAGGGAGCATTCAGCAGCTGCTGGGAACATAGAAGAGAAGAGGCCTTCTGCTTTTGGAGACACCACTCTGCTTGGAGGGAGAGAAGAGATGATAAAGTTTTATCCCATCTCTGGTGGGCCATGGCCGCCTCCTTGGTACCACCCACCCTGAGGCCCTGTCCTGGCATCTGACTGCAATGCCTCTGGCCCTGGCCTCCTTGTTCCTTTCCAGTATCTGACAGGGGCTCCGTTTTATCCTCTGCAGAGGCTGATTTGAAGGACTAGGAGGCCTTTAACTTGGAGATGAGCAGAGTCAGCTGCTGGTCTTAGGTGATTACATGGCCCTGAGATGAGCTAATGCTTACTTTTCTCCAATTCAAGATGTCTTTGATCCCTGAAGATAATCGAATCCACCGTCAGAAGACGCAGACCATTCCAGACTGCAGAGACCCAGCTTTCCATGAGCACTTTTTCTTGTAAGAGTCTGGTGCCGCCGGGCCCTAGAGAGGAGAGGGAAGGAGTGCTTATCTGGAAACAGCTCTGTTTGCCAAATCTAGAACTAGATCTAAGCAGAAAAACAGTGACTTCTAAAGGATGTCTTTGTTTTCCCATTCACTGGTGTCCTTGCATCCCTGGCAGCGGGCCTGGCAGTGAGGTCCACAGTGATAAGGTATCGCTGGGCCAGTTCTCACAGCTGAAATGCCCAGCCTGGGGCTGGCAACCCCTGGAAAGAGTAGGCAGCTTCCCAGTGTGCCTTGGGCCAGGCTTTCTCCTTTAGCAGAAGGAATTTTCCAAGCTGAGGGATGCTTTGCCTCCCCGCCCTCCTTTTTATTTAAACTTGCTAACCTCTGTGAGCCTTGGCTTCCTTATTTGTAAAATGGGGCTAATAATAGCACCAACCTCAGAGCACTGTGAGCTGTAAATGGGACCCTGTAACCTGGCACCCGGCAGAGTGGCAGCTGCTATGGTTATTATTATTATTTCTTTCCCCACTCTGAACTCTGGGGCCAATGGGAAGGCAATGGACAGTTTATATTTTCCTATTAGTGAAAATTAATAATAATATTTTGGGGTTTTTCTCCCTATACAAGGTAATTTTGCTTATTATAGAAAAACAGAAAATATAGATGAGTGAAAAGAAGAACATAAAAACACCCATAGCCCTGCTACTCACAGACAGAGCTGGCTTGTTGTATTTCCTTTCAGATCGTTTAACTTGTGTGGGTGTGTATGTCTGTGTGTGTGTGTGTGTGTGTGTGTGTGTGTGTTTGTGTGTGTTTACAAAAATGGAATTGTTTTATAATAGTGTATTGTAACCTCCTTTTTCGTTCTTAACAATGTAATGTAAACTGTTTTATGCATGTGAGTACTCATCTCTCACACTATTTGTACCACAGTCTATGTACCCAGCTGTTTAGGTTATTTCTAAATTTTTGGAATTATGACTGAATCCATGGGTCTGGCCTGGAGCTCATCCCCACTGACACTCTGATCTCTTGATTTGCTTTGCAGTCCTGTCCAAGAGGAGGATGATCAGAAGCGTCTTCTGGTTACGGTATGGAACAGGGCCAGGGAGTCCAGGTGAGGAGAACTGCCGAGCTGGAGGGAGACTCTGTTGTGGGACAGTGGGTGGCAGTCAGCAAACAGCAGGGCCTCAGTTAGTGCTTGCTGGATAAATGAGTGGCAGTGGCAGCACTCAATTGGAGAGACTGCCCTCCCTAAGTCCCCATCACTCCAGGTGATGCCAAGGACTGTGTTATCAATGAGCATTTGCTGAGTTCTTGGTAGCAACAAGGCACTGTGTGGGCCACTGTGGATGCCAACCACATGGCTTCTTCCCTCAAGGTGCCCACTGTTCAGGCAGGGACACCAGGCACATGGAGATAGGTTACAGTAACAATGTGCACATCCTCAGTTCCATAGGACCATAAGTATCATGAAAAATAGGCCTGTTTCTCTCTTAGTAACCACTGTACCTAGTGCCTAGCACACAGATGTTTAATGAATATTGGTTCCTTTAGGAATGAAATGAGTAATAAGGACAGTTAAGTGTGGGGAGAGGGAGAGTTCACTGTGGGCTGAGATGATCAAGGAGGGCTTCATGGAAAAAGGATTTTGAACTTGGGCAGAGATTAAGAATAAGACAAGGAGAGAAGGTTGGAAAGGGATTCCAGGCAGAGCACAGCACGAGCAAAGGTAAGCAGGCAGGAATATGTGTTGTGGGCTCAGGCTGCTGTGAGGAGGCCAGTTTAGGGGTGCAGAAGTTTTGGGTAGGAGAATCCAAACAGGCTGATCTTGCAGGCAGTGCACAGCACAGGAGGGCAGATGTGGTTGTTAGTGATGGCGGTTAGTACAGAGCAGGGGGTGGGTATTGGGTAGGTGAGCCTGAGAATTGGCTGCTAAGTGAGGGCAATCAACTGCTGTGGCCCACTGTGAACAGCAGGGGCTTATTTAGCTGGTGCAGCCTCAGGGATCTGGGAGACCCTGTGGCCAGTAACATTTATTAAGTGATCAGAACTATATGGTGCCTTAAAATCAGCTCAACTTACCCTCTTGGACCTGGAAAATATTTTTGGGTTGATGTTTTTTAGTACCCTATCTTTCATTAGCTAGTATGATTTTTAAAGTTGGGCCTTATTCAGCCTTCAAAATGCAGGATTTTTCTTTTATTAGAGTGTCTACTTTTTATCATAGAGTGGTGCTCATGGTACTATAGACCTCATCCATCCATCCAGCTACCATTTGCTAGGTACCAATGTAGCAACAACATTCTAGGTCTTGGGGACATCAGAGACTGTCCTGCTCTCAGGAAGATCACCAATAGAGACTTGGGGGTGTGACTGAGGAGGGGGATATCACATTAATCACAAGAGCAATCATTTATTGGGTGCTGACCTTGAGCCAGCGGTTAACAGTGCATTATCTCATTTGATTCTTGCAACAACTCTAAGAAGAGTGTGGTTTTGTCCTAAGTTTTCAAAAGAGAAAACTGAAGCTAAGAAAGGCTAGGATCTTGACCAAGGTCACACCACCAGTGAACAGTAGAGCTAGGATGGGAACCCAGACAGTTGGACCCCAGCGTCCTTACTCTCGGCACTGTACAGCATCATGGGTGCACAAGCAAATGACAGAAGAAATAGCCAGTAGAGTAGAGAGGGCAGGGCAGAGCAGGGGTGGAGTGAGGAGGGATCTGCAAACTCATTGGTGTTGCTGGAGGGTCAAGTTCAAAGTAGGGACTGGCTAGAGATTAGATGAAGACTTTGGCATGAGCCAAATCAGATGATCCTGTAGGTTCTCTTTGGAGTGAGCTTCTCCTAAGGGACGTTGGTTTCTAATCCTGAATATGCATCAGAATCCCACCTGATGGGATGCTTGTGAGAAACACAGGTCCCCAAGTGCCACATCAAATTGATTATATCTAAATTTTCGTAAGCCAGGCTGAGGAATCTGCATTTAAACAAGTTTGCAGGGGAACCCTATGCAGCCACTTTGGTGTTCAGGAATCTGTTTGGCCGTTGGGAGATACTGAAGGGTGTTGAGGCAGGAATAACAGATGCTCATTCTAGATCTATCACTTTGGTGGGTCTTTGGAGGGTTGGAGTAAGAGAGAGGCTTTGGGGCTAGAGAACAGGGAAGCAGACTAAGGCCATATTTAGGAAATTAAATCAATAATACTTAGCAGTGATTTGGCTGTGAGAGCAGTGGGAGAAGTCAAGGGTAACTCCTGAGTGGCTGGTGGTGTCCCCAACTAAAACAATGTACGGGAGGGGAAGGTGAATCGGCTGGGCATGCAGCTTGGCATACAGGTGCCTGGATAGCAGCCAGGTGAGCGCTGTGCAGGAGGGCTTGCTCTTTCCAACCTGGAGCTCAGGGAGAGAGGGGTCTGTGCCAGTGGTAGAGACTTGGGAGCCATGATGATGGCAGTGCAGTGGCTGAAATTCTGAGCAGGTGAGACCACCCAGGAATAGCATTGAGTATCAGGCACCAAGGGTCAGAATCCTATCTTTGAAGGGACAGGCAAATGAAGGGAAAGCCCCGAAGGAGACAGCAGAGGAGTGTCAGAGAGGTGGCGGACATCCCTGGAGCCCACTGGATGGAAGCAGACTCCAAGCCTTGGGAGGAGCCACGTGTTCCACCGTGATCTCCCTTCCTGGAGAACAGACTGAAGGGGCGGAGCTGCTGGGGAAAGAGCTGGTCATGTGGATCACAGCTTTTAGGAAAGAAAGCAAGGCCGGGGAAAGTGAGTCAGCGTGACCGTGACCGGGCAGTGTCTTCGCTTGTTGCCTATTTTGGGAAAGTGAGATTCCTTATTAAACAAAGCACAGCCAAACTCACCGTCCCAGTCCCAGCCCAAAGCTCAAGAGGGACAGAGCAGGCTCAGACAGGCCTGCCTGCAGAGGACAGGGCCCTGCCAAGCTGTCAGCACTGAGAGGCAGCGCAGCCTCTGTGTGCTCTCTGTGGACCCTCCTCTTTATCGATCCGTTCTGAAGGAGAAGGCCTCTGAGTTGGAAGAGGCAGACAGAGCGATTGCAGGAAACTTCGGCTCTGCTGAACACTCTCAAATCAAATTGTGCTTCTCTGAAGGACGGACATTCAACTTATCAACATGAAAGACAATTACGGAAGGAAGGAAACCAACATTTACTGAACTCTTCTCTGTGCCAAGCACTTTACATACATTATCTCATTTTATCCTCATAATAACCCTGAGAGGTAGGAGTTATTATTGTCCCTCTCTTCAGAGAACAGGAAACTGAGGCTTGGGAAGGCTAAGCCTTGAACTTGCTTGAGATTTTATAACAGCTCATATTTGTTAAGCCCTTACTATGTGTAGACATTAATGTAAGCACATGCCATGCATTTTCTAATTAAGACTTGCACCACCACATTAGGTAGGTATTATTATTATTGTTGCTGTTTTACAGATGAGGAAACAGGCACAGAGAGGTTAAGTGTTTTGCCCAAGGTAACACAGCTAGGATGCCGTGAAAACAAGATGCAAATCCAGGCAGTCTGGCACCAAGCCTGTGTACTTGTAACTGCATTACAGCACACTTGACCGCCTCATGTGGGTTATAGATGTCTCCAAAGCCATACTTTTAGTGTGTCAGTACGCCTCCTCTCCAGGCCTCGGGCTGTTTTTCTTAGCATTTATCATGTAGCTTTCTATAAATCATTCAGCCAAATGTGCGGTGGTCACATTTTGACCTATAGAAGATAAAAGGGAAGCATCTATTTCACGAATTCTCACGATCCTTCCACTGATGGCTGTAAACTTGTATTAGAGACATAAGGTGATCTAAAAAGAAGTTCTGGGGAAGGGCTGGATGATTTCAGCTCATCATGGTGATCATGTGGGAGCTGAGGAGAACCAGGCCTCAGAACAGGAGGTTTTGGCTTAGCTGTGACTTGCCGTGAGATCACGGGTCAGTCCCTTCCCTGCTGTGGGCCTCCGTTTCTTTATCTGCAAAATGTAGTGATTTCTAAGCTTTCTTTCAGCTTCATGGTTCTGTGAGTTTTTTTAAAAATTATAGATATTTTCAAATGAATGTAAAGGTAGAATTATCACATAATAAATCCTCATAGACCCATAGCCCAGCTTTGTGAATGATCAATATCTGGCCAATCTTATTCCATGTATGCTCCGCCTACTTCCTCTCCTCCGGTGATTTATTTTAAAGCATATCCCAGGCATCATCTCATTTCATCAGTATATCTTTCTCAAAGATGACTTAAAAAAGAACATAACTGTGATGACATTTTCCCCACTTAAAAATTAATAGGAATTCCTCAATATTGAATATGGAACTAAGCTATTTATAAGTTCCATTTGATGATACGGTGAAAGCCAAACTGAAGCTTCTAGTATCAATCATAACATTTTCAGAATTTGTAGCCAGAGAACAGTCTTGGAGAAAATTGCAATGTTATGTACTAAGTTAAAAAGTGCATATACATACACATATATGTATATATAAGTAAAGAACATAATATTTTATGTTACTAGTAGCTACATTTACAGAAGATCTGCTTGCCATGTGCCCTGCACTGTCCTGGTTGCTGTAAGTGTACTCTCTCCTTTAATCCATTTTATAAACAAGATCTCAGTGCCAAGTACAGTGGCCTAATGTCTGAAAGCTTGTGATCAGTGATGGATACTGAGCTTAAGGAAAAAAGTGAATGGAAAAATATGTGTTCAATTTAAGCCACCAAATTAAAAATAAATTAAGATTAAGTGTTGTAAACCTGTAAGGCCCCTAAGAGAGAATTAAAGTACATTCCCTCAAAGGTAATGCATTTTTTCATCTTGAAGTGAGTCTACCACCCTAGGCTCAAAAGTAAACTGAGTACTATTCTCCATGTGTACTGCATGAAGTTACCTCTGAGCCTTTGTACTGGCTGTTCCCACTGCCCAAAATGCTCTTCCTCTTATTCTCTTTGGCTCAAGCCATTAGGCCTTCTTCAAGCATCTCAGCCCTGAACTACCTCTTGCACCCCCAAGCCTTCAGAATTTGTTGCCTGCACTGTTCATCTATCAATCTCACCCTGTCTTGTGACATCCCCTGAATTGCTGTCTTGAACTGCTATTTAAATTCCTGCATGTTTGTTTTGTTTCCTTAACACTGCGGCTCCTTGCCCAGTGCCTGCCAACCATAGGCATGATGGATTTATCCATTTGTCAAGCCTTCACCGGGTGCACCAAGCCCCGAGCTCAGGCCTTGGCAGTCAGAAGTAACCAAGGCTTGGTTCTGGAGACATTACACCTAGTAAAATTTCAGGTAGTCACTCTGGAGGGTGAGTGCTAGTTCCCAAGTTTATAAGCTGACTGCTGTATTGCCATACACTCAAGTTGCTTGTAAAAGAAATCTTTCTTCCTCCAAAGGTTTTTCAAAAGCAGGCTTAAGAAATAGCTAATTGAAGAACACTTAGAGGTTCCTGCTTATGGACATTAATTGTGACAATTTACTCTGCCTGAATTATCGTGAAATCATTGGAGGCCCCTTAGCAGGAAGCAAAGCTCATGGGAGGCTATTGGCCATTTAGCATTCTCTAAGCACCAAGGAATGACAATTCCACTTACTGAAGAGCAGGGAGAGGCAGTCAAGCTAATGCATCGGCCTGAAGGTTTAGAAAGTTTCAGCCATACCCCGTTAAAAGAAAAGTGTACAGCAAGGCAGTGTGGTCACCTAGATACCAGGTGAATGTGTTGACAAAATTAAATCAGTATGAGGACTTTGGCAAAATCTTGACAAAGCTTTTCTGGAATGGCAGATCAGCTTAGTGTCTTCTCCTCGTGATGGTCAGTGCAACTGCCTCCTGTTAGTGCTGACTTGGCCACTTCCCAAGAGGAAGGAGATTTGGTTTGGCAGTGGGCTGGGGAGGAATGTGTGGAAGGGTCACTTTATTGGGGTGACTGCACTGTCCTTTTTGAATAGATTATTAACATGGCCTTGTATGATGAGACAGGCAAGGGAGAGGGGGCAGATGTAGCCAAGCCTGAGGAAGTGGGAGCAGGAGGAGTGGTAGAGTGAGAGCAGCTGTTGAGAGACAGCCAGACGTAGAGGCCTCAGTGCTGCGGACATGAGTCAGAGGATGGATTTGCAGGCAGGTGGACCAGTTTTGAGAACCAGCCGCCAGCATTCTGCATCCTCACCCCTCACTCAGCTTGGCTGCCTTTGAGAAGCTAGTTTTGTTTTGCTAAGGACTGTCAGGTGGTAAGCTGCCACGCTTCCTGGAGAATCCAAACAGTATGTATTTGTAGAGCCCTTCTAGACCACTGGTCTTTTTTTTTTTTTTGAGACAGAGTCTCACTCTGTTCCCTGGGCTAGAGTGAGTGCCGTGGTGTCAGACTAGCTCACAGCAACCTCAAACTCCTGGGCTCAAGCGATCCTTCTGCCTCAGCCTCCCAAGTAGCTGGGACTACAGGCATGTGCCACCATGCCCGGCTAATTTTTTCTATATATTTTTAGTTGGCCAATTAATTTCTTTCT
>CAUYRT010071689.1:0-32448 GCA_963574885.1 Lepilemur ruficaudatus
GGCATGGTGGCACATGCCTGTAGTCCCAGCTACTCGGGAGGCTGAGGCAGGAGGATCGCTTGAGCCCAGGAGTTTGAGGTTGCTGTGAGCTAGGCTGATGCCATGGCACTCTAGCCCAGGCAACAGAGTGAGACTCTGTCTCAGAAAAAAAGTCTATTTTGTTCTTCTTGTCTATAAGTTTGGAATATGTGGTCAATTCCTGTCTGAGAAGGAGATACACAGAGAAAGGGATCATCATTTCCCTGGTGGATTTGCATGATAAAAAAAGCTCCTTAAGGCTCAGCTGCCCCAAGAGATTAGAAAAGCAGCTGTGAACCATAAAAGACTTTTGATGTTCACTAAATCAGAAATATTGAGAATTTAAAAGGCATTAGGCATAGTATTGGAAAAGGAAAATGAGACAAATCTAATTTTCAGATGTGCTCTTGTCAGGGTAATAAAAATGAAGTCTTGAATTCTACTAGGTTTGCTCCCAACATTTCAAACTCTTCCAGGCTGCTTGAGAGTGAGACTTGCCTGGGTGTGCACTGAAAGTTTTAAACAGAAGAGGGCACCAAGTCAGAAAGCTTCAAACACCATGTTCACCAGAGGGCGGGGGAGAGGGAGAGCGAAGATGGGCACGGTGGGGAGGGAGAGGAAGAAAACTGAAGCAGAAGGATAGAGGGAAAATTGATTGATTGATGGGGATTCATAATCAAACTCAATTGCAATATAAAAAAATTGCAAGTGAGGAAGGGAGTATTCATGTGATTTCTATCTCCATGCTGGAAAGCTACTGGGATTTGATGCATGACACTGAGTTTGAGAATTTGTAACTCTGCTGTAAAAAAGAGGTTGACTTGAGAGGACTGAAAGAAGTAGATTGCACTAAATGCTAAGTATAAACAAAGGAAACAAGTAATGGAAAAGCTCCTTTCTGTGTTTCATTTTCTAAATACGTGGATAAAGGCTAGACTACGAAAAAACATATATTAATAGTTTTGGTCTTACTGCCACTTCTTTCCATTTTAATTTTTTTAACATGGAAGTTTTTCAATACATTCTATAAAATTCTATTCTGGAAAAATGTATAGTTTACTGGTTTGTTTTTCATATTGGAAATTCTCAAATATTTTAGGAAATTATTGGGAGGAGGATCACAGAGAGAACTTTGTTTTTCTGGTTAAATCTACAAAGTAAAATAAAACTTCATAAAATGATGGTGGTAGAACAGATTTTAGGATCATACAGTTCAAAACAAATATTTCAGTATCCTACTACAAAGCTCATTCCTTTCCTTTCCTCTGCCCTCCCCTCCCCTTCCCTCCCTTCTCCTCTCCTTTCCTTTTTTCCTTTAGAGACAGGATCTAACTCTGTCACCCAGGCTGGAGTGCAGTGGCACCATCATAGCTCACTGAAGCCTCAAACTCCTGGGCTCAAGGATCCTCTCAACTCATCCTCCTGAGAAGCTGGGACTACAGGCCTGCACCACCACACCCACCTAAGTTTTCTATTTTTTTGTAGAGATGGGGTCTCACCATATTGCTCAGGCTGATCTATAACTCATGGCTTCAAGCCATCCTCCTGCTTGCAGGAGGATTGCAGGTGTGAGCCACCATGCCCAGCCTCTATTCTTTTCTTCTTAAGTAAATAAATAAAAATGGGAGTAGAATATTCAGGATTTAAAAATTTAGCACAAATAATTCAGTAAACAATTTTTTTGTAAATCTATTTTTAATTTCAACTACAATTTTATGTTCAGGATTGAGTGAATTATATGTGAACAATGCGGTATTCACCCTTATTTGAAAAACAACATATTTTCTGAGTTGTATGAAGTTAACTTTCATAAAACTTTAATATTTTTGAATTATATACAGTAAGTTTTGTCATCTCATGATATTCTGTGCAGATGACGATGATTTAGGAAATCCATTGAACCCAGAACTCTAAAGTAAAATAAGAAATTATTCAACATGCTTGTTTACTGAGGACACTTGGGTAGTTGCTTCCATTTCCCCTTCATTCACCCCAGTCCTTTAGTTGGGAGACACCTAGAGGTCAGATACTTCTCTCCAGGCAGGAATATGTGAGTTAAATATGGTCCAGCACTACCTCAGCTAGTTGCTGTGGCTTGAAATGGACCCACTAAATTTACATCTAAAAACTAAAGGGGTCAATCTAGAACCAAATAATTTACTGCACTATTTATCTGCTTGCCTTCACTGTTACCTTAATATGTCTCCTTTTTTTAGGTATTGGCCATTAGAGGATTTGCTTTCTTTTGCAGTATTCATATTTACCAATAATTTTTTACATTTGATACTTCATAAAAGTAAAGGAAGAACACCAGCTAAAGATTTTCCTTGATAAAGAGAAGGGTATCCCAGTCTTCCTTTAGAAGTTGCTCTGCTCTCTACTCAAATCTGCTTAAAATCTTGCATACAATAAAATAATAAAATGTTTAAAAAATGTTGAGTTAACATGCCTATCATAAAAGATAGCCAATGTTTGTTTCCTTTTCTGGGTCTGTCTTTTCTTCCTTCTTTCTTTCCCTCCCTTTTTTTCTTTCCTTTGCTAATCTCCATTTAATTTAAATGCCACTGTGTTCAGTGATGTCCAGGCAGCCTCTGCAAAATTTGGGGCTCAAAATTTCCACCTGGAAACTGCAGCAGCTGTAACTTATCTATAAGTTTGTAATTCTAATTCTGCCCATTTTGCTAGGATATTTGTAGACATATAGAGCCTGAATAATACCATCTACAATGCTCTCTCCAAGGTTGAGTGCTCTGAGTCTGCAAAATACTTGCTACCTTTCTCCAAGAAGAAGTTGTCTGTGCTCTCGGCATTTTTTCTATTTTCACCCTTTTGGACATCCCTTTTGAAGAAACATTTATCTTATTTTTTTCTCCACCATTGTATATATTTAGGCACATCGAGGATATTCAGATTTATTGTTTATTTGTAGGTTGTAAGGAAATGAGGAACCTTATCTATCCTCATCATGAATTGACATGATGTAAAGGTCCTGGAGCTGGAACAAGGAGGTAAGTGTCCACATAGCGGCTAGACAAGGACATTTTAGGAAATGCGTGTATGGGGTGAAGGACAGGTATATGAGGTGCGGGAGGGGGGTGGTGGGCAGCAGCCAAGGAATGAACTATATTGAACATTTTTTCCCTGTTAACATTTTCCCTTTCTTCTAGAAATAGCACTGATGTCTTTGATGAGAATTGATCTCTCCTCACTCTATCCATAAGGTCCATGCACACTGTGAGGATGTGGGCCTGGAGGCTGTAACATCTCTTACATAGCAAGCTGGCTTGAGAGAAGAAACCCAAACTACTAATAGCAGAGAACAATGGAGAGGGGGCACCCTGAAAGTGACAGGTTTTACCAAGTTGTCCTTGACTGTCTCATGGTTTGGTTTGTTAAAGAAAAAAAAAAAATACAGTGATGCTTGCTAAAGATGGAAAGGCACTGTATTCATGGCCATAGGTGCAGGGACCACTGCAATGGGGTCAGTAGGGGACAGATATTGAATTCAAGTTCCAAAGTAGCATGGGGAAGTAGGAATTTATAGCCAAGGAGGAGGAGAGAGGGTCAATAGATGAAAAATTACTAAGAGGAAACCTTAGGGGTAAGGAGGATTCTGGCTAAACCAACCTAACAGGATTCTTGCCGAAGACAGGCTGGGGCCATCATCACACATCACCTGGAGGATGGTAGAGGATGAGGAACACGATTAGATAAAGAAAGTGTCAGATATCCAGGGTCAGGGGTTCTTGCTAAACTGGCTTGGCAGGGTTCTTAGCTAGAACTGGATTTTACAAAGAAGCACACAGATAGCCTAGGAGAAAGTTCAGGAGTTTGACTAATCCTTGGCCAAGTCAAAAATCTTTGTCAGGTTATATAAGCCAATAAATTTACTTCTTTGACTAAGCTGCCTCAAGTTCTTTTTTGTCACATGCTATTAAGAATCCTGATAATTCAATAGTGCAAAATTCTTCCTTCTTAACCCTCTCGCAAGGTACAATCACAGTTCTTTTTTGTTTTAATTTTTTTTTTTTTAGAGACAGAGTCTTGCTCTGTTGCCTGGCATCCCTGGCATCAGCCTTGCTTGCAGCAACCTCAAACTCCTGGGCTCAAGAAATCCTCCTGGCTTAGCCTCCTGAGTAGCTGGGACTACAGGCACAGACCACCATGCCCAGCTAATTTTTCCATTTTTAGTAAAGACGAGATCTCACTCTCGCTCAGGCTGGTCTTGAACTCCTGATCTTAAGTGATCCTCCCACCTCAGCTTCCCAGAATGCTAGAATTACAGGTGTGAGCCACCGCACCCAGCCACAATCATAGTTCTATAACTAACCTTCAACACTAATTAATTCTCAGCATATGTTATTCTCACTGGGGCTACTACTGTAAATGATCTCTACATTTAGGGAGGCTATGGATCAATTTATTTTATGATTTTAAAAGGTATGGATCTACTCTCTTGTACTTTTTTTTTTTTTTTTAGACAGAGTCTCACTCTGTTGCCTGGGCTAGAGTGCCGTGGCGTCAGCCTAGCTCACAGCAACCTCAAACTCCTGGGCTCAAGCAATCCTCCTGCCTCAGCCTCCCGAGTAGCTGGGACTACAGGCATGCACCACCATGCCCAGCTAATTTTTTGTATATATATATTTTTTTTAGTTGACCAATTAATTTCTTTCTATTTTTAGTAGAGACGGGGTCTCGCTCTTGCTCAGGCTGGTTTCGAACTCCTGGCCTTGAGTGATCCTCCCGCCTCGGCCTCCCAGAGTGCTAGGATTACAGGCGTGAGCCACTGCGCCTGGCCTAAAGCTGTCATTTTTCTCGTGGATAGCGTATTGATAACAGGAAAGGATTTAAGTAGATATAATTAATTTCAAACTATTTTGAAAACCAGAGGAACTACCAGAAAGACATTTGTTTATGTTGCCTTAAAAGGTAAATTTTTAAAAATTACCGTTTTGTTTTGGTGGTTTTTTTTTTTTTTTTTTGGAGACAGTCTCACTCTATTGCCCAGACCAGAGTGCTGTCATGTCAGCCTAGCTTACAGCAACCTCAAACTCCTGGGCTCCAGCAATCCTCCTGCGTCAGCCTCCCAAGTAGTTGGAACTACAGGCGAACACCACCACACCAACTCATCTTTTCTATTTTTGGTAGAAACGAGGTCTCACTCTTGCTCAGGGTGGTCCTGAACTGCTGACCTCAAGTGATCCTCCCGCCTCAGCCTCCCAGAGTGCTACGATTACAGGTGTGAGCCACCACACCCAGCCTACCATTTTGTTTTTATAAGCTAAACATTCTTAATAACTTTTTCCATAATGGGCACTACACAAACATCTCATACTTCGATAACTCTAACTCTATGCTTTAAACGGGAACCATGTAAAATTGAAAAACAGGCAGTAGTAAGGAGAACTGTCCTTCTGAAAGGCACATATACAATCATAAGATACCTCAGTGTATTATTTCCTAAGTCTTACCATTGAGCATTAGAGAACAAAAATTTGAGTTTTAGTCTCCCCCAACCCCCTTAAATTTTTAAGTGCATGGTCTTATTTTTATACAGACTAAGAAGGGGTTACATTTGGGATTCTGGATGAGAGCGTGAGGATTGGTGCCATACTTACCTGGGCTTTTCTCCCAGTCCTGTCACTTAGTACCTTTGTGGATTTGGACAGGTCACTCATCTGAGCCCAGTTTTCTGACTTACAAAATGGGAATGATAATGATGTATTTAAAGTTATTGAAGAGTGAAATGAAATAATGTATACAAATGGCTTACATAGAGTCTACTGCAGATAAGTGCTAGATAATTTTTTAGAATAATATTTAATAGTAGTAGTAATGTTTGTTGTTGATATTATTACTGTGTTGATATCATCATCATTAGAATGTCCATCTTGATTTCTTGGTTGAAAGTGATTTCTGCAAAAATCTGATTTATGTTCATCCGTATATGATTTGATTAGTTTGGTAATGTCTGGCATGATTTCAGCCTTAGTGATTTTTGTTGCTATTTTTCAAGAAACAATAGCCTGTATTTTGTAATAGTCTTTTTTCCCCCTTATTTCAGTTGCTGGGTTACTACAATCAAAATTTACAAGTGGAACTTTGCTTTCACCAAGTGCCTCTGTGCAAGAATGTCGCACTCCCAGAACATCATCTTTAGTGAATGTACCATCCACATCCTTTTGGTCTATCCCTCCACCCCTGACTGCTGTGTTTACAGTGCCCAGCCCAGCCCCTGAGGTTCAGTTGAAAACAGTGGGTACACGCAGGCAACCAGGCCTAGTCCCTCTTGAAAAGTCTGTCACCTATGGCAAAGGGAAACTTTTGATGGACATGGCCCTATTTATGGGACGTTCATTTCGTGTTGGTTGGGGCCCCAACTGGACTCTTGCTAATAGTGGCGAACACCTGAATGACTCACATGAACTGGAAGATCATCAGATTGCTGATTCTATGGAATATGGATTCCTGCCCAATTCAGTAACTGTTAAATCGTGAGTTACATTTTTTGATACTTTTTGAGAAAGGCAACGCAATAGATGAGGGGAAAAAAACTATTCATTATTGTGAGATCCAAGAGTTTGTGATCTATTTAGATATATTCTTTCCCAGGTATCCACTCTAGAGTCTTTCTAGATATATACATATATATGTAACAAATAGATGTATGCCTTACAGATTATATATAAATATTAGGTTATTAACTATGGAATGTTCAATTTTTTTTTTTTTTTTGTGAAGGTATATCCTCATTCTTTGAAATACACATTTGGCTTGTGATTATCTTTCACGTTTTTTTAGAGCATTTTTTATGAAACCATGGATAAGTCAAAAATTCGTGTTATTTTCAAATACAAGTTCCATTGTGGAACAAATGCAACACAGACAGCTCGACGTATCAACCAAATGTTTGGAAAGGATGTGGCTAATGAACACACAGTACAGTGATGGTTTGAGAAGTTCCATTCTGGTGATTTTAATCTTGAGAATGAGCCATGTGGGTGACCTGAGACCAAGATGGATGATGATGAGTTGAAAGCTATAGTGGAAGCGAATCTGTCTCAATCTATTCATGAATTAGCAGCAGGGTTTAACATTACTATTCCCACAATATTGGATCATTTGAAAGAAATGGGCAAGGTAAAGAAGCTGGATAGATGGGTACTGCATGAATTAAATGAGCATCAGAAGAGAAATCATCTTGAAGCTTGCCATTCTTTGCTGTCACAACATAAAGGCGAACCATTTCTACTCCATATTGTTATGTGCAATGAAAAATGGATTATTTTGGACAATCACAAGCATTCAGCACAATGGTTGGATAAAGATGAAGTGCCAAAACAGTCCAAAACTGCATATTTATTCATCAGAAAAAGTATTATCCACTATAGCTTCATGAAACATGTTCAGTTGATTACAGTGGCTGTCTACTGCAACCAACTGGACAAAGTGATGAGAATGCTTGTGATTAAGCAGCCAAGATTGGTCAATAGAGACAGACCAGTCCTCTTGTAAGATGACATGTTGCAAAAAACAGTGCTGCTTAAACTATGGAAGTTGGACTTGGAAGCTCTCTGTCATCCATCATATTCACCAGACCTCGCACTAACTGACTACCACTTCTTCCAGGCTTTGGACTACTTCTTGCAAGGAAAAATATTCAGATCTCAACAGGGTGTGGAAAACTCCTTTTGTGATTTCATCACCACTTGCTCTCCAGGCTTCTTCACTGCTGGCATAAACAAGCTACTATTAAGATGTCAAAACTGGGTCGATAGTTTAGGCCCATATTTGATTAATTGTACTGCTGCTTGTTAGAGACATAATAAACTATACTTTTGATTCAAAATCAGACATTTCATATTTAATGACCTAATATTTCTTTTAATTATCAGTCAGTATGTATAAAGCGTCCTATGCAAAACATGTGACATTTTCTTATTTACTTTTTATAAGAAATTGTGCCATCTTTACTACAGATTAAATGAAGATGATCACCTATTATCCTTTGTTTTTAAAGTTAACTTTGACAAAATAAAAACAACATCTCTCAAATCTCACAATTAGGAATATTGATTTTAAACTTTGTGGTTAAGCATGATCTTATGATATTTTGGAAGTTGTTAATATCAAGATTAAAAATTGGATCCAGGCCATATTGTCTATATGTTTATCTTAATTTAGAATCAATTCTTTAGTATCTACAAACTTAGCTTCATTACTATTGATAATAGTATAATTTGAAAAACAAGTGTCACACAATATCTTTTGAACCTTGGATTTTTTTCTTTCTTTCTTTCCTTTTTTTTTTCCCCTTTGGTTTCTAGTTCAATTGTTGGAGGTTGAATGTTGAACTGGACCTTTTTTATACTATGCTGTTCAGATACATGTTGAAGCCAGTTCCAAATCCAACTGTACTGATTCCCATGCTTATTATTTCCTGGCCTAAGAAGCCTTTGGGTTCTGAATATGTAGGTCAGATCATTTATTTACTCAGTATATAGCAGACAAGTTCAGTATAGCTTGACATTAGGAAACAAAAATTTTTTTAAATCACAGTTATGTGTTTTGCATTCTGTTTATAATCATAAAAAGAAACAAAGATTTGGTTGAAGGGAAATCCTAGCTTCTGTCTTGTCTTCATTTTCTATCTTATTCCTCATTTGCTCATATAGCCTAACTGAATCACCATTCAAAGTTCATGTGGAAAAACTCACTTTGAGACAAAGGAAGCTGGATGAAGACCTGCAATTATACCAGATACCTCTGGAGCTCAAGTTAAAACATAGCACTGTTCATGTAGATGAACTGTGTCCTCTCATTGTCCCCAATCCGGGAGTTGCTGTCATTCATGACTATGCAGATTGGATCAAGGAAGCATCAGGAGATTTATTGGAAGCACAGAGTGAGTATACACATACTAAGTGTCTTACTTTTGAGATCTTAGGAATGGGGGTAGTAGCCTGTGTTCATAGGAGGACAGATTCCCTTATATCAGTCCAATAAGTAGATGACTGAGCTTGACCTTTTCTGTAAGTGTTTGAATAAGCAGAATCCCAACAAAAAGAAATTGTCCTGTTCTTATCATCATGGTTTCTCTTTAATATACAAATCCTTCCTCAAACTGTAGGCAGTCAAATCCCTTAGATTTAAGAAATTGCATTCCTTTCCTAACCCTAGAACATAGGGAGAGAGAGATTCATTTCTTCTTTTTCTAAATCCTACCCATTCTATTGGGTAGAATAGAATGGGCAGGATTCTATTTTGAGTCCATCTATTCATCTATTTTGACCAAATTTTTTTGAATCAGTACTTTCAAGTGTTTTTCTAATGTGTGAAATTAATATTTCAAACAGTAGAAAAATCATTTAATTACACATTTAGCAAAATCATCTTTATTGAAAAGTGGAGACTTTTAGAATGTTCAATACCACACATGTTGGGACTTACTTATGTTCAGTCCTTGTGTTTGCTTTGTTGTCCCATCTTCTCAAATGTGTAAGTTATTTTCCCAGTGCATACTGGTAAGTGGTTTAAGGTGATAAGCAGTGCTTTCTTTTTGTTTTGTTTCTTGAGGGGCAATATAGCAAAGTACTTAAGAGAGTGGAGTTGAACTTTAAATACTTGTATTCAAATTCTGGCTCTGCTATATAACTCTTTGTGCTTTGAGCAATGTCAGCTAAACTCAGTAAATATCAGGTCGTGCCTGTGTCAGGAGAGAATACTCCTTTACAAGTTTTTAGAGCACTTTACATTTCCTAAAGAATTTTGTAGATAAAATGATCAAATTAGAGGATCTCTCTATTATCTGAGATGGTATTAGCCATAATTAGGC
This sequence comes from Lepilemur ruficaudatus, assembly GCA_963574885.1. Taxonomy (NCBI): domain Eukaryota; kingdom Metazoa; phylum Chordata; class Mammalia; order Primates; family Lepilemuridae; genus Lepilemur; species Lepilemur ruficaudatus. The sequence goes on from CAUYRT010071689.1 coordinate 9,854, forward strand.
TAGGGGAACCTATTTAAAGGAGCATAGAGTTGTATCTGTTTTGTAAGCACCACAGAAACCTGGAGTGAGCAAGCAGTTATACCATATACCTCTAGAACTTGTAAGGCAAAGCTGAATGAGGTAGAGACAGATTCAGGTTAATCAACTTGAGTGGTGGCTTGGGGTGTTGATTAATTTTTATTTTTTAAACATCACATTTAGAGTGATGCCCTCTCTGAAGTTATTATAAGAATTTGAGTCATAGCATTGTTTTTCTGTCCCTGCCTTAGTTGTGAAGCACTGGAGCCTGACATGGACATTATGTGAAGCCCTGTGGGGCCATCTGAAGGAGCTTGACAGCCAGCTGGATGAGCCCAGTGAATATATTCAGATTCTGGAGCGACGAAGAGCTTTCTCTCGCTGGCTATCCCATACTGCCACACCTCAGATTGAAGAGGAAGTCTCCTTAACCAAAAAAGATAACCCTGTGGAGGCTGTCTTCAGCTACCTCACGGGCAAGAGAATCAGTGAGGCCTGCTCTTTGGCCCAGCAGTCAGGTAGGGAATATGGTTCTTCCTGTACCCCTGCCTACTTCCTACTCACTGTCTTCTACCTCCTAATTGTGGATTTGCCTTTGTCTTCTAACCTGTGAATATTAAGTGTGGCCTTCCCTCCCAGGAAGATTGCTGGTTCCTCCAGAATAGGGACCAGCTATTCTAGTTGTCTTTTTAGAACCTTAAACATTAAATTTACTTAACTAAAATTATTTCAATTTTATGTTATGTATCCATTTGTAATAAAACTAGAAAATGGAGAGATAAGCAAGAAGCAATAAATCAAAACCACCTAAATCCTATGACTACTACTCACTGCAAACATTTCAGTGTGCCATTTGTACTTGATTCTTTCCTTTGTAATACATAAACTATATATAAATATATTCACGCAGTACAACATGCATGCAAACTTTTCAAAGATGGTGTATCCTTCTACGTCCTGTATTGTTATTTTCATCTAACACATTAAAAATGTCCTATAATATAGCTATAGTTATCAAATGCTTCTCAGCATTCTTTTGTGTATAAATGTACCATATTAGCAAATTCTTTCTTTGACATCGAGACTATTTTTTTCTTTTTTTTTTTCTATAAATGTTACTCTGAACATCTATAAACGTATGCCTTTTGTATCAGTTCACTTATTTCATTCAAATAAACATGTAGAAGTTTAATTTCTGGCTTGAGGTATTTACTTGGCTTTTTAATTTTTTTAAAGGACTTCCCATACATATATTTGAACTTTTTTTAGTTTCACTTTCACTAATGAGGCATTCAGCAAGTGTTTAATGACTATCTAGACACTAATCTTGATAAGAATACAGGATGACATAGTTCAACATAATCTAATATAATTAGATCCTTGATCAGACTTTGTTTGTTGGAACCTAATTTATCCAAAGCCAACTGATTGGATCCATCAACTGGATTTATTTTGGAGGGCTTGGCCAATTTTGGAGTTATAAGGAACAAATCACAAGAAAAGCTAGAATGAGTAACCTGCATAAGTGGCCAGTTGCATTCCACTGTCACTACACATTTAGCTCAGTGCCATTCATGGTCCTTGTACATTTGTACAGTGAGAATTTGTCTTCAGGATTGATCTTCTATAAAATTATAATGATTGTGAATCATTAAAAGGATAGTGTTATGCTCACCACAACACCTGCATGTAGTGGGAGAGGATCTTCTAGAGTGCTAGAAGTTGAATGTAGAAAACATGAACAGTACTATCAACTAACTTTACCTGACATATATCTAGCAAGAAGAAAGACTTCAAATCAATAACCTAAGCTTCCACTTTAAGAAACTAGAGAAAGAAGAGCAAACTAAACCCAGAGGTAAAATGGAGGAAATAATGACGATTAGAGTAGAATCAATGAAAAGAAAAACATAAAAAATAATACAGTAAATCAGTAAAGGCATTAAGTTCCTTGACAAGATCTTCACTCAGAAAAGCTCAGACCCAGATGTCTTCACTGTGGAACGTTATATAATTAAACAAGAAATAATACCAATCCTCCACAAATTCATGGAAAGTAGACATGGCAGCACTTTCTAGCTCATCCTGTGATGCCATTATTACCCTGATTTCAAAGTATATCTAACAAAAAATCTATAGGTGACATAGATTTTATCTATGATAAAAGACTGAATAGCTTCCCCCTAAGATTGGGAACCACCATTTCTGTATAACATTGTAATGGATGTTGTAGCCAATTCAAGCAAGAAAAAGAAACAAAAGTCATGCAGATCAAAAAGGAAGGCATAGAATTGTCTTTATTCACAGATGGCATGATTCTGTATGTGGATAGAATCCGCAAAAAAAGTACTTGGACTAATTAACTCAGCAAGATCTCAGGATTCAAGGTCAATATACAAATTTCAATTGTGTCTCTTTCTATTAGCACAAGTTATCCAAAAATGAAATTAAGAAAAACAGTTCCATTCACAACAGTGTCAGAAAGAATAAAATATTTAAGGAATAAATGTAACAGAAGAAGTGTAAAACTTACGTACTGAAAACTATAAAACTGTGCTGGGGAAATGCAGATCTAAATAAGTTAAGATTCTTCCACTTGCCGGGGGGGAAAAAAACAAACAAACAAAAAAAGAAAATAAATAAGTTAAGAGACAGTCCAGGTTTATGGAATATGTCTCAACCTCAATACTGTTTGGCATTTTTGGCTGATAATTCTTTGTTGTGGGGGTTGTCCTGGGCATTTTAAGATGTTTAGCAACATCCCTGCTTTAAGCCCTCTTGTTTTGATAGCCAAAGATGTTTGCAGAAATTCATTGCCAAATTTCACTTTAAGGGCAAACCACCCTGGTTGAGAGACACTGATTCACTGAAAACCTCAGTATTGTTAAGATGTCTTTTCTTCCTCAAATCTACTCATTCAGTGCAATACCTACTAAAATCTTCATCAGGTGTTTTTCAGAAATTGAAAACCGATCTTTATTTGGAAACATAAAGAGCCTTATTTGGAAATGTTCAGTCATTTTGAGTACTCAACATTTTCTAATTTTGAAACTTAATAAAGTTATAGCAATCAAGACAATAAGGATGGATAAGTATCAATAGAACAGAAATGAGAATTCAAACATACAACTGTTTTGCTTATAGACAATTGATTTTTTTTTTTTTTTTTTTAAGACAGAGTCTCACTCTGTTGCCCAGGCTAGAGTGCTGTAGCGTCAGCCTAGCTCACAGCAACTTCAAACTAACTCTTGGGCTCACATGATCTTCCTGCCTCAGCATCCTGAGTAGCTGGGACTACAGGCATGCGCCACCATGTCTGGCTAATTTTTTTCTATATATTTTTAGTTGTCCAGCTAATTTCTTTCCATTTTTTTAGTAGAGACGGGGTCTCGCTCTTGCTCAGGCTGTTCTCTAACTCCTGAGCTCAAATGATCATCCCGCCTCTGGCTCCCAGAGTGCTAGGATTACAGGCATGAGCCACTACACCCGGCCGACAATTGATTTTTATTTACAAAGTTGCCAGGACAATTTAAATGTGGAAAGGATAGTTTTATGAACAAATAATGCAGGGATTGTTGCATTATACAAAAAAGATGAATTTAGATTCTTACCTCATGTCATACTCAAAAATTTACTTGAAGCATTGTAGAATTCTGCAATTTTTCTCTTCATTCAGAAAGTCTGTGTGGAAATTCAAGGATTGAAAGAAGCCGATTGGTTGACTAATCAATCAGTTGCTTGATTGTAGCCAAGACAGATGACCTTAAATGATTGCATCAAGCTGTGATATACCAATATCCTCTTTGAACTTGACCATCTCTAGTGACCAAGATATTTATATTTTTTGTCCAATAAACATTCTCTTTTTGGTTCTATAGACACACACAAATATTCTGTTTCCTTTTTTCCTTTATTATTAGTCACCTAGGATGCTAGCAGATCATAGCCAAGTGGGCTGCAGCACCATGAATTATAATTCAGTCATGCTTGGTTACCTGTATACAGTTAGGGTGACAACCTGGTCTAGAAACAGATTTCCAGATGTACTCCTGATGCATGGTTTCTTTCTTCCAGGCCACTTTAGTTTGTGAAGGAAACCCGTTAAGATGAGTGTTTCAGCTTCTGGTAGGAGCTTGTATAGGCGTGTAAGCACTGACCCAGAAACAAAAGGAAAACAACTATTGACTTTTAGGAGGTTTATAATGGCTATAAAACAAAGTTTTTATCATAACTCAACATTTGAACTAGAAATTTTCATAAACTGTAATTCCTATCCCCTCACATTCTGGTTAATTAGAATCTTTTTATTTCTCCAGCCCTTTGTACTTAGAAGGTTTTAAGAGAGATTTTTGGACCTGTAGAAGTGAAAGACTCACCCATTCTCTTTATACTATGAACATATGTTCTTTCTTTAGGTTTTCTCATTTCTCAGTGTCATCATACAGTACATTCTAGTTGGGCATGTTTTCAGTTATGACATCTGTTTTCACCACAAATTTTGTTTTTGTTTTTTTTTTTTGAGACAGGTTCTTACTTTGTCACCCGGGCTAGAGTTCAGTAGTGTGAACATGGCTCACTGCAGCCTCAAACTCCTGGGCTCTAGCAATCCTCCTGCTTCAACCTCCCCAGTAGCTAGGACTAAAGGTGCATGCCACCACACCTGGCTAATTTTTTAATTTTTTTGTAGACACAGGGTCTTGCTGTGTTGCCCAGGCTGGTCTTAAACTTTTAACCCCAAGCTGTACTCCCACCTAGGCCTCCTAAGGTGCTAGGATTATAGGCATGAGCCAGCATACCTGGCCTCATTACAAACTTTTGAATCAGATGGCGTTCTCCTTCATTTTATAACTGAAGTGTCTTGCTTAGGGTCATTGAAGTAATAATAGGTCTGTTGATCTCTATATACTATATATCTATATGTAATTTAGGTTAAACTACTTTGCAGGTTTTCTACCCAAGGAAAAAATGGTACGTTTTTGATCATTCTTTTGGCACTACTGCAGAAAGCAGTCACAGGTGTTAAGTCCTCCCTCCTGAAGAAATAAGAGTAATCCCCCAAGTGTCTGACCAAGTCCATAAATCCTTAGTAACCACGAGAGAACTTCTGTTTCTCTTACAGGTGATCATCGTCTTGCCCTTCTTTTATCTCAGTTTGTGGGTAGCCAGTCAGTCCGGGAGCTGCTCACCATGCAGCTGGTGGATTGGCATCAGCTCCAGGCTGACTGCTTCATCCAGGATGAGAGACTGCGCATCTTTGCCCTGTTGGCTGGAAAACCGGTATCTTCTTCTTTTACCATAATCTCATCTCAGTTTTCTCATAAATTTAAGGTTGTTTGAAGTTGAAGCAAAGACCTATCTATATAGACTGCACACAATTACACATACCTGGACAAATGGTTTTTAATTTTTAGTGGAAATATTTTCAACTTATAAAGGCTGACGTGCACACTATAGAAAAATTTAGTTACATAGAAATCAAAACTTTAAAATTCACCATATCTCATATCTTAGTGGTAAACAATGTAAATAATTTATCTTTCTTTCCAGACATATTTTAAGTCTACATCAACATATATGTGTTCATATTTACTTGTTTATATATATAAGTAAAATCATTAATACAAACCGGTTCTGCCATGTTTTTTTTAACCTACTCTATATCAACATTTTCCATGTCATGAAGCACCATTCTTTTAAATAGCCACTTCTATTCCATGTTATGGATGATGGACCATAATTATTTTAAGCCAGTTTTCTATCACTGCCTACCTCTTTGATTACCTTTTTATAGTCAATTTTCAGAAATAAAATAACTGATCATAATTTATGTTCAACTTAAAGTTTTGTAAGTTTTCAACTGTGGATAGTGAGAAGACCTGTTCCCTTTTCACTGGCTCTCATCTCTTTTCAGAGCATTGATAATTTGTTTAAATCCACCCTCACCTGCCAGCAGGAGACTATGTATTTTATATCTGGATCATTAACACTGGAATCCAGATAATTTAAAATATTACTTGAATAAATTAATAACTTGCAGACATATCCAGTAATAAGGTTAAATATTGCCATAGTGATGATTTTGTCTCTTGCAGGTGTGGCAGCTCTCAGAGCAGAAGCAAATCAATGTGTGCTCCCAGTTAGATTGGAAACGCTCCCTCGCTGTCCATCTTTGGTATTTGCTTCCACCAACAGCCTCCATTTCTAGGGCACTCAGCATGTATGAAGAAGCATTTCAGGTATATATGGCCAGTAGAGCAATCAGGAATCTTGGTGGGTGTTTCTGTTTTTGCTAGAGAAGTTCTATAGAGAATAAAAACCATCATTCACATTTCATAATACTTCTTACTAACTGCCTGTATTGAAAGTACTATAAAATTGAAATGGTCCTAGGAGATCTGATGGGAAACTTTATCCTTGTTCGTACTTCCAGACAGGGCTACTTCTCCAAGTGTCTGCTCTTACTTTATTTAATATGATGACTTTCCACAGTTGAGTTTCTCACTGCTGTTTTCCTGCCTCTAAATCAAGGGGTTTTTCTTCATTTCTAATGCTGTCTTACTCCTTTGGGAATTCTCCAATAAACACCCTGACCTCAGGTTTGGTTTAACCCCAAACTTAGCAGTTCTGAAATTTGCCTCTAAGTAGCATATTTCATATTCCTCATCGTTGTTGAGCTTAAAGTATTGCTATTGTTTTTAATGCCATCATTTCTTGAATTCTCTTCTTATTGTCCTAATATTTGTCTTTGATATTGTTTGTCAGAATTATTTGTCAGGATAAAGAGAACACTAAAGAAACTGAATATAATAATATATTAAGAATTGTGACAAGTAAAATATGGGGATTTAGTTAGAGCTCCTTGAAATCTTTACGAGTCCAAGATAAGTGAAATGTTTCAGGGATGAAAAAAAGTTTAAAGTCCCTTGACAACCCTTTGGGTTGTCAGTTCATTCTTATTACAAGTATCTGAGTAACTGAGACGTGATATTGTCTAGCAAAATAGACCAGTAGCTGACGTATTGTTTTGTGACATTCTTCCCTTCAGAATACCTCTGAGGGTGACAGATATGCCTGCTCCCCACTTCCTTCATACTTAGAGGGCTCTGGCTGTGTGGTAGAAGAGGAACAAGAATCACGGAGACCACTTAGAGATGTCTGCTTTCACCTTTTAAAACTCTACAGTGACAGGTAAACCAGAGCCAGGCATTATAGTCACTTAAGTGTTCCATTAGCCCTTAGGGAATCCTTTCCTTGGTTCTGTCCCTTTCTTATGCCCCCAAATTACCATGAGTCTGTGTAAATTACCACATATAATTTATAGTAGTTACATGGAAACCACATTGGAATTAGAAGTCTAAAAATTATTTTAATCAACTGTAATGAGATACAGTTTACATATAATAAAGTATGCAGTTTGATAAGTTTTTATCATAATTACCACATTGTAACTACTATCACAACCAAGATACTATTTCCATTACATCTGAAGAATTCTCTTGTGCCCCTTGAGTAGTCAGTCTACACCCTAGACAACTATTGAGTGACTTTTTGTTACTATAAATTAGTTTTGCTATTCTAAAATTTTCTATAATTGAGATCATACTGTAAGTTCTCTTTTGTGCCTGGCATTTTTCACTCAGCATAATGATCAAAGGATTTATCCATATTAGTGTACATATATAAAATTTGGGTGAGGAGTTTGCATGTGAATATATCTATTCATTTATTGATGGCAGTTAGGTTTTCTTATTTTTAGCTATTATGGATAAAGCTGCTATGAACATTTATAACCAAAAGTGGATATATCATTTTATTTTCCCACCAGTAATACATAAGATCTCTAGTTGCTCCATATCCTTTTTAAAATTTGGTATTTTCCAATTTTTTTTTTTTATTTTTATTTTTTTGAGACAGGGTCATGCTCTTTGCCCAGGCTAGAGTGCAGTGGTGTGATCATAGCTCACTACTACAACCTTGAACTCCTGGGCTTCAGGTGATCCTCCTGCCTCAGCCTCTGGAGTAGCTGGGACTATAGATATATGCCACCATACCTGGCTGATTTTTTTCTGTTTTTAGTAGAGACAGGGTCTCACTCTTGCTGAGGCTGGCCTCAAACTCCTGACCTCAAGCGATCCTCCCGCCTTGTCCTCCTAGGATTACAGGCATGAGCCATCATGCCCAGCCAGATTTTTAAATTGTACCATTTTATGGGGCATGTAGTATTAGTATCTGTGTGTGTGTGCGCGTGCGTTGTTGTGTGTGTGTGTGTGTGTGTGCATTAAGAAATGCAAAGTGGTTTATTTATATTTAACCAATATATTATCCCATGCTATTATTACATCCACTCAATTAATTAAAACTATTAGTATTTCAGAGATGTATTTTTACATTATATTAGAAATACTTACAGGTGGTTTTTTCCCTCCAGTCACACTAACATCTCACACCTCTTTTCAATTCTTCAAGATGCTTTCTTTTAAATATAGGATATTTAACTGTATTAATTATATAGAATACTATAGTTTTTTATTGCAAGAATATATATATAACTAAAATTTACCATTTTAAGCATACAATTCAGTGTCATTAAGTATATCTCATTGTTGTGCAAGCATCACCACTATCAATCTCCAGAACTTTATCTCCCGATAATGAAACTTCTCATTGTGTTTTAATGTGCATTTCCCTAATGACTAATGATGTTGAGTACTTTTTCATGTGCTTATTTACCATCTGTATATCTTCTTTGCTAAAATGTCTATTCAAATCTTTTGCCCTTTTTTTAAATAGGGCTGACTTAATGTGTTGTGTAATTGTTTATATGTTCTGGGTATATTTATTATATATGATTATTATAAATTGTATATTTTATAACAATAAATTTTCATATTCTCCCAGCATAAGAGCTGGGATTTTTTTGTATTTTTAATGAAGCTAATTAAATGTTTTACATTTTTATATGGATGAATTTATAAAAATTTTTATACTGCATAATTTATTTAATAGATACAGGGCTGTTGAGGTTTTCTATTTATTCACAAGTCAGTTTTGATAATTTGTTTTAAGAAATTTGTTCCACGAAAGTCACCAGATTTATTAGCATGAAGTTATTCATAACATTTCTTTATTATCCTTTTTAAATATCAGTAGAATCTGTAACAGTGTCTCTTTATTTCCTGTTACTGATAATTTGTGTCATTCTTTCTTCTCTTAGTCCACCTAGAGTTTAGCAATTCTATGGACCCATTCAGAGAACCAGCTTTTGGTTTCATTGATTAACCTCTGTTGTTTATCCAGCTCAAAATGGATCATATACCTAAATTTCAAACCTAACTATAAACTTTCTAGAAGAAAATAAACCAGAAAATGTTTGTAACTGTGGACTAGGCAAAGATTTCTTAGACACCAAACACAGAATTCATGAAAGAAAAAAATTGGTAAATTGTACTTCAGCGAAATTTAAAACTATTTCTCATTGAATGGCTATTAAGAGAATACAAAGAGAAACTACAGACTGGGAAATATTTGTGATTCATTATATCTAATAAAGGACTTATATCTAAAATATATAAAGAACTCTGAAAATTCAATAATAAGAAAGACAGTTCCACTTAAAAATTGGATAAAATATTTAAACAGATTCCTCATCAAAGAAGACCCAGATATCAAATAAGCACATGAAGAGATGTTCAGCATCAATATAAAACAGGGAAATGCAAATTAAAACCATTATGATATACTACTACCTACCTGTTAGAATGGCTAAAAATTAAAAAGACCTTCTGTACCAAGTGTTACCATGGATGTGGAGCAACTGGAATTCTTATGCACTGCTAGTGAAAAAAATGTAAAATGGCACAGCCACTTTGAAAGACAGTTTGGCAACTTCTTTAAAAGGTATAAACATAATACCTACCATATGATCCAGCCATTCCTCTCCTAGGTATGTAATTACCCAAGAGGAATGTATGTTTTCCCTATATGAATGTTTATAGCAGCTTTATTTATAGTGGCCCCAAACTGGAAACAACCCAAATTTCCATCACCAGGTGAATGGATAACAAATTGTAGTCCACTGTACAGTGGAATACTATTCGGCAGCAAAGAGGAGTGAACTGTTGATGCATGCAGCAGCATAGTGAATTGCAAAATAACTCTATGCTTAGTTTTGAAGGAAGCCAAACCCTGTAAGAGTGCCCCTAAAAAAATACTTACTGTATGCTTTCTATTTACATAAAGTTATGTGAATTGAGAGCTAATCAATTAATTAATTTTTTTTTTTTTTTTTTTTTTTTGAGACAGAGTCTCACTGTGTTGCCTGGGCTAGAGTGCCGTGGCATCAGCCTGGCTCACAGCAACCTCAAACTCCTGGGTTCAAGCGAGCCTTCTGCCTCAGCCTCCCGAGTAGCTGGGATTACAGGCATGCGCCACCATGCCCAGCTAATTTTTTTTTTCTATATATATTTAGTTGGCCAATTAATTTCTTTCTATTATTAGTAGAGACGGGGTCTCGCTCTTTCTCAGGCTGGTTTCGAACTCCTGACCTTGAGCAATCCGCCTGCCTCGGCCTCCAAGAGTGCTAGGATTATAGGCGTGAGCCACCGTGCCCGGCCTAATTTATGATGACAGAAAGCAGATGAATTGCCTGGGAAGAGGCGGGGCAAAAGGCAAGAATTTCAGAGAGGCATAAGAAAATCTTGGAGATGATGGATATGTGTATTTTCTTAATCATGGTGGTGGTTTCACAGATGTCTACATATGTTAAAATTTATCAAAATTGTGTACTCTAGGTATGTGCAGTTTATTACATGTCAGTTTTTTATGTCTACAAAAGAAGGAAAAGGCTATCTCAAAGTGCCAGAAATAGAGAAACAAAAGCAAGAATGACATAGTAAATGTAGCCTTGTTGTCATAAAAAGTAGAGTTGCTATCACTTGGATAAAATTCACACTCTATCCCTTAAAAATAGACTGTACTGTCCAGTAGAATAGATGCTATTCACGTGACTATTTTAATTTAAATTAAATAAAATTTAAAATTTACTCTAACCACATTTCAAGTGTTTACGATCCACATGTGGCTAGTGGCTATCAAATTGGTCAAGGCAGATTAGAGAAATTTTCCATCATCTCATAATGTTCTGTGCAATACCACTGGTACAGAAAAACTTGACTAATTACTCAGGAAGGTGTTAGGAAGTTGTAAAATGTCTGAAGTCTTAGGTGAAAAGGAAAAGTTACTGGTCTGTAATTTGAGCCTTGGATCTTTGAAACATGCAGGTGTGGGATTATAGTTGCAGGTATGGGGTCTTAATTTGTACTAATCTTATGTCTGGGAATTGCAAGCTAAGAATTTACGACATAAACTGGTTCAGGGCCATTGAAATCCCTGGGCCCCCAACAGAAGACAAAGCAGAAATCTCTGCAAGGATACTTTCAAAACCTACAGCACCTGGATTTCTATATAAAGAATTATACCTACTGATGACAAAATCAAAGGTAAAAATTACAAGCCAAAGAAGGAAATAATCATCATGAAGACCAGTTAGCTGTTCAGAAAAATAGAAGAAATAGCACCCAACAACTTCAGATAATAGAACAATCTGAAAGATACTAAGGTAGCTATGTTACCTTTTCTTTACATGGTGAAGAAAAGTAATACACTGTAATGAAGGATTGGAAAGGTGAGAATGTTGAAGACTCCCTGTATCAGGATGGTAAAACATATATGCCAAACCAATACCAGCAAACCCATTAGATCACACAGCCTCAGAAGAGAAAGTGCCATGCTTCTTTGTATTATCTAAAGTTTCAGAGGGAAGGAAGGAGGAAGGCCTGTAATGCTTTTGACCTTGGGTTCTTTTATTGTCTTCTGAGACATAACCAGAACAGTTGACCTATCAGTGCAGGCTGTCTGCTGGCTGGATATGGTAACTATCAACATATTCTTCTCTGCAGACATTATGATCTCAACCAGCTGTTGGAGCCTCGAAGCATAACAGCAGATCCTTTGGACTACCGCCTAAGCTGGCACTTATGGGAAGTACTGAGGGCTCTTAACTATACCCATCTCTCAGAGCAGTGTGAAGGTGTGCTGCAGGCCAGTTATGCCGGCCAATTGGAAAGTGAGGGGCTTTGGGAGTGGGCCATCTTCGTCCTCCTGCACATTGACAACTCAAGGTAAATGAGAAGTCATTGAACCTTCTGGGTGCATCTAATACTCCAGGGCAATGCCAAAGGAATCATAGTCTCTTAGGGTTAATTCAGCCACTAGTTATTTAGAATATGTGTTATATCCAGCCTCATGATAAACCTCAAAACAGTTAAGCCCTCAGCCCAGATTATCTCTGTATTCATGTGAAGCAGTTAACAATCAGAGTCACTGTGATTAAGTGCCAAATTATAATTTTTTTTTTTTTGAGACAGAGTCTCACTCTGTTGCCCAGGCTAGAGTGCCGTGCTGCGTCAGCCTAGCTCACAGCAACCTCAAACTCCTGGGCTCAAGCAATCCTTCTGCCTCAGCCTCCCAAGTAGCTGGGACTACAGGCATGTGCCACCATGGCTGGCTAATTTTTTTTTTTTAGTTGGCTAATTGATTTCTATTTTTAGTAGAGAAGGGGTCTCCCTCTTGCTCTAGCTGGTTTCGAACTCCTGATCTTGGGCAATCCGCCCGCCTTGGCCTCCCAGAGTGCTAGGATTACAGGCGTGAGCCACTGCGCCCGGCCTGTTGAGTTTTTCTTTACAACAATAAAAGTGGTGCCATTCTCTGGTTCCTCAATAAGTTAAATACAGAATTACCATATGACTCAGCAATACCATTCCTAGGTATATATCCAAGAGAACTGAAAATAGGTATTCTAACAAAAACTTGTACATGGATGTTTAGCAGCTCTATTCACAACAGCCAAAAGGTAGAAACCATCCAAATGTCCATCAACTGATGAATGGATAAGCAAAATGTGGCCTATCCATACAATGGAATATTACTCAGCCATAAAAAGGAATGAAGTACTGATACTTGCTACAGCATGGATGAACCTTGAAACATTATGCTAAGTGAAAGAAGCCAGTTACAAAAAGACAAATACTGTATGATTCCAGTTACATGAAATATCCAGAATATGCACATCCACAGGGATGAAAAACAGATTGGTGGTTATGTAAGGCTGGGCAGAGGGAAGAATGGGAAGTGACTACTTAATGAGTATTGGATTTCTTTTTGGGAAGATGAAAATGTTCTGGAACTGGATAGTGGCGATAGCTGCACAACATTGTGAATGTGCTTTATGCCACTGAATTGTATACTTTAAAATGGTTAAAATGGTAAAGTTTATTGTGTATATTTTACCACAACAAAAATGTGGTGCCATTCTTTCTGCGGGTAATGTCATTGTCATCTCTCATCATGCCTTCTGGAACACACACACATGCACATGCATACATTTTGCCTTGATAACTCCTACTTATTCATCGTGACTCATTTTCCTCAAGAAAGCCATCTCACCCCCTCTCTCTCGAGGTCATGATGCCCTATTATACCTATTCACATAGCTCTTTGTACTTCTCCTTCATGAGTACCACATAGTGACTGGAATGAAATCATTATTTATAAGATTATTTGTTTAATGCCTGACTTTCCCACTAGACTGTAAGCTGCATGAAGGCAGGGATCCTGTCTACCTTGGTCACTGCCTAGAAGAGTGCCTGGCACATAGTAGGCACTGAATAATTGTTTGTGGAGTTGTCTTTTTTTTTTTTTAAAAAAAAGAATGAATAAAATACATTTTCTAATGCAACTCTGAAAGCCATCTGAGAAGCATAAACCATTCTTTTCCCATACTTTCAAAATGTAAATAATAAGTTGAAGTAAATGGCCAATGTCTTAGTCTTCTCAGGCTGCCACAACAAAAACATAAACAACAAACATTTATTTCTCATAGTTCCAAAGGCTGGGAAGTCCAAGATCAAGGTACTGGCCAATTTGGTTCCTGGTGAAGGCCTTCTTTCTGCCTCACATGGCCTTTCTTTGGTGCATGTGTGTGAAGAGAGAGAGAGTGTGATCTCCAATCTCTTCTTCTTATAAGAGCACTAATCCCCTAATGGGGGCCCCATCCTCATGACCTCATCTAAATCTAATCACCTCCCAAAGACCCTACCTCCCTCCAAATACACTGGGAGATAGGGCTTCAGTATATAAATTTTGAGGAGACACAATTCAGTCCGTAGCAGCCAGTATGCATTAAGTACACATCTTGCATCAATGGAAGGGATCATATTTGTGAGCAATATGTTAATGTTGATGCTTTCAGTCTATCTTGCCCCCCTCAACCCACCAATGGTGCCTGTTCACCTTTGGCTCCTGCACCTCCTAAAATGTCTTCTCTGTCATAATTTTCCTTGGGTTCAAGTATCATCTCAAAGCTTTCAGGAAACTATAGAGAACAGTTTTTGTTGGTCTCTCTTTTTTTTTTTTTTTTGAGACAGAGTCTCACTCTGTTGCCTGGGCTAGAGTGAGTGCCGTAGCATCAGCCTAGCTCACAGCAACCTCAAACTCCTGGGCTCAAGCTATCCTCCTGCCTCAGCCTCCCAAGTAGCTGGGACTACAGGCATGCGCCACCATGCCTGGTTAATTTTTATATATATTTTTAGTTGGCCAATTAATTTCTTTCTATTTTTAGTAGAGACGGGGGTCTCGCTCTTGCTCAGGCTGGTTTCGAACTCCTGACCTTGAGCTTGGTCTCTTATTTTGACTAGTAATATTAATATTAAGTCACCCCAGGAATCCTTGACAATATCAAGGGTCACTCTTGCTATCCTTGCCATGCCCTCTGCTCAGCCCAGACACTTGCTGCTTGCTTTTCACTTATATGAACATAAGGGAATTTTGCATTGGATGACACAGCAACCCAAGCAGATTTCACAGCACCAAACCTAGTTGTAGAGGACAGGCTGGGGTGCCAACAGGTAGGCTGGAGTTTTTGAACTGATGTGACTGCAACAACCAGTAATCCCGGCTTCATGTAAACAAATTTATATGAAATAATCCATGTTAAGATAGCTGACACATTTTAAGCACTCAATAAATGTTAATTATTATACTTTTAACAAAGGTATTTTATGCATACATTAAAATCATGTTCTTGAATAATATTTGGGGATATAGGAAAGTTATGAAGTGAAAGGATATGACAAAGAATGTGTATATTATCATCCCATTTTTACAAAAATGTAATATAAGAGGGATATTGTATAGTAATTTAGAAGTAAGGATCTGAAGTTAGGTCTATTTTTAAATCTGTACATTGTTACTTATTAGCTGTGTGACCTAGAGGAAGCTACTAAACCTCTCTAAGCCTCAGTTTCTTTAACTGTAAAATGGAGACTATACACACACACACACGTATATATTTTGCAGTGACATGCTTACATATTTAGGAAACTCAAGAGTTGTGAGTGAATTTTAATTTTACATCAGAATTAACAAGAGAGCTCAGTTAGATGCACAGTGAACACACAGAAATGAAATCTTTCCTGTATGTCAGTGATAACCAGCTAAAAAATATTATGATAAAAAGATACCAGACATAAGACAGGTGTAGCTTTAGTGCAAAGAGTTGGTTGTCCCTTCTGCCCAACTCTAGGTCACACTTGGTCTCCTAGGCGTAGAAGCAGCTCCATTGGTGCCACAGTTTCCCAAGCTTATTAGCCTCTGGCCCTTGGTCTTCTCCCACTCTGGGCTCAAGCCCAGTTCAAGGGACAGGCTGTCACACTCCATGCCAGCAACTCATTGTACCTGTTCTTTCCCCAGCCAAGATACAATTGCTCCAATAACAAATTAGTCTGCAGAAATACTGCTCTGCCTCCTATGTAGACAACTTTGTATATCTTCCTCCTCACAAAGCCATTTTGCTTCTTAAAACACATTTTAATTTTACTAGAGAGTATTTGCCTTAAATTTGCAGAGAGAAGACTCTTAAGTAGTTCTCCAGGGAAAGTTTTGTATGGTCATTAAGATTAGGGGCCCACTTATAAGTGGAAGCTAAACGAGGCGTATATATGGTCATAAAGTGGTGTAATAGACATTGAAAACTAAGAAGGGGGTGGTAGCGGGGTGAGGGATAAAAATCTACCTGTCGGGTACAAGGTAAAATATTCTGGTGGTGGGTACAATAAAAGCCCTGACTTCAGCAGGATACAATTCATCCATGTAACAAAACACACTTGCACCCCCTAAATCTGCAGTCTCCATCCCCAGGCCATGTATCAGTACTGGTCTGTGGCCTGTTAGGAACCAGGCTGTAGAGCAGGAAGTTAGCAGTGGGACAGAGAAGCTTCATCTGTATTTACAGCTACTCCCCATCACTCACCATCCTCTCCACCCCTACTCCATGGAAAAATTGTCTTCCAGGAAACTGGTCCCTGGTGCCAAAAAGGTTGGGGACCACTGTCCTAAATCTATTGAAATAAAAAAAACGATTATGGGTTCAAACCCCAGATCTCCACTTACTAGCTACCTTAAGTCCCTAAACCTCTCTCTTTCCATCACTTTACTCATTTGTAAAATGGAGGACAACAATGTCACCTCACTTTTAGGGATGTTGTGAAGATTGAATGAGAGTATGGATGTAAAGGGTTTAGCATGGTGCCAGGCATATAAGAAACTCTCAATATATAAGAGCTGCTGTCATTAAAACAGGAAGATTGCCCTAAATGAATATCAAAGGTTTCATCTCTTGTAAGCTAAAAATTGTTTGCAGTAATTAAAACACGGTTTCCCCACCCCTAGCTTCTATGCTTCTATCCAACAAAGTTTCAAAAATGTCAGTGTCTTGGTTTTAGCCCGAGGCTCCCAAACAATTTGCATAGACGTTTGTATATAAGGAAATATATCTATATAGAAACATACATAAGGAAATACATGATCTCCACACAATCCTCTCTAAAGCCTGGAGCCACAGGGCTCTATTCATCCAGCAAAGGCAATTCAAATGCAACAAAGTCATTTTTATATTCCTTTAAAGTTTGTAAAAACAAAATCCTCTTTTTCCAGCCAGCATGACTGTATGTTACCTTTGCTCTGCCCTGCCCCCAAGCTGGAGGAGCTGAACTTGTGCTGAATCCAGCCTCTGTGGGCAACCTTGGTCAAGTGCATGGCCCCCCAGTGCCTCCCAGAGACCCACCATCCCATTTGCAGTCTGGGGCGTATGGGGAATGGGCCAGGCATGGGCTTCTCAGGCACACATGTAACAGGTAGAGATGGTGCTTCAGAGTCTCAGAGGGTTCTCCACGTGAAACCATCTTGTGTATATTTCCAAGAGAAACGCTCAAATCTGAGAAATGCTTAGGACAAACTCAGGAACTGAATCCTGAGCCCCCTTTGCAGACCTCCCTTTTGTATCTTTCAAGCTGAAATGTCAACAGAATCAGTTCACCAAGAGACCGGTTCCATGACCAACCTGTGCAGCCTCACAAGACCTGTTACATCAAATAGAACCCCAGGCAGAGCCTGAGGAGGGGGTCTGTGGAAGTGTTTTGTCACCCCACATCCCAAAGCCTCTCCAGGATGTAGGGTACTAACTCATACATAAGTTAGAGCAGTTTCTATGCCAAAGGACCCTCTGCGCCTCCCTTGGTGAAGAACCATTTTGCAACAGAGAGTCACCTCTCGGGGTCTCTCCTTTGCAAATTATCTTGCTTGTTTTTCTTCAAGCAGGGCACATGCTCCTGTATGAAAGAGGCATCTCTCATGAAAGAGAAATAAAAGACCAAATATGAACTTGCTCCTTACAGAGAGAAAAGTCCCTGTGTATCTCTAAGAAAAGGCTCCAGAAACCAGAGATCTCTTTCATCCTTCCCCTTTCTTTGTTTCCATGGCCTCATCCTAGCCCACACTCTGACACTGACAGCTAGATTCTTATTCCTGGCCCCCAGCTGGACTCTCCTACTTCATTCCCTTTTCTTGCCACTCTATTGCCACGCCTCGCTGCTCCTCTCCACTGACCAGATCAAGTCCAGACTGCTTCCTTGTTTGGGCAATGGAGGCCTTCTGTAACCTTTTTAACCAGAATTCCCACTGTTTCCCAAAGCTACCCCCTGGTTGACCACTGTGTCAGCCCCTCCATTCACCCAGCATGCTCATCCCAGTCTCTAAGCTCCTGCTTGTCTGCTTGCCACACTTCCCTGCTTCCCTCTGCCTCCCTGACAGCCCAGGGCACCCTTCCTTTAGGAAGCCTTCCTTGGATCCCGCAACCAACTTGTATCTTCCCTTCTCTAAAGCGTTACAGCCCTTAGCTATACCAGACCTACCAGACCATCCAGTGTCTAGTAATTTTTACTGTCTTATGATTTTTATTTTCACATATTCTTTTTAAAATTTGTTTTTTGTTGTATATATAAGGTGTACAGTATGATGTTTTGATATACATACATAGTAAAATAATTACTGTATTCAAGCAAATTACTATATCCATCACCTCACATAGGTACCTTTTTTTGTGATAAGAGTGCCTAAAATCTACTCTCTTAGCAAATTACCAGTATGCAATACAATATTATTAACTATAGTCCTCATGCTGTGCATCATCAGCTGTCTAAAGTTATTGATCCTACATAATTGCAGCTTTGCATCCTTTGACCTACATCTCACCATTTCCTGTATTTCTTTTTTTTTTTTTTAAAAAAAAAAAGACTCTACATATAAGTGAGATCATGCAGTATTTTTCTTTCTATGTCTGGATTATTTCACTTAGTAAAATGTCCGCTGGGTTCGCCCATGTTGTCAGAAACGGCAGGACCACCTTCTCCTTTAAGGCTGAATAATATTCCATACATACACACACATACATACATACCACAAATTCTTTATCCATTCCTCTGTTGATGGACACTTAGATTTTTTTCTGTATCTTGGCTATTGTGAATAATGCTGCAGTAAATATGGGAGGGCAGATACCTGCTGATTTCATTTCCTTTGGGTACATATCTAGGAAAGGAATTGCCGGGTCATACGCTAATTCTATTTTGAATTTTTTGAGAAACCTCTATACTGCTTTCCATAATAGCTGTACCAATTTACATTTCCACCAATAGTGTACAAGTGTTCCCCTTTCTCCATATCCTGGCCAACCCTTATCTTTTGAATTTTTGACAATAGCTTTTCTAACAGGTTTATATTATATCTCATTGTTTTTTTTTTTTTTTTTTGAGACATAGTTTCATTGTGTTGCCCTAGCTAGAGTGCCATGGCGTCAGCCTAGCTCACAGCAACCTCAAACTCCTGGACTCAAGCCATGCTCTTGCCTCAGCCTCCCGAGTAGCTGGGACTACAGGCATGTGCCACCATGCTCGGCTAATTTTTTCTATGTACTTTTAGTTTGCCAATTAATTTCTTTCTATTTTTAGTAAAGATGGGGTCTTACTCTTGCTCAGGCTGGTTTTGAACTCCTGACCTTGAGCGATCCACCCGCCTTGGCCTCCCAGAGTGCTAGGATTACAGACGTGAGCCACCATGCCCGGCCTGTTTCAGATTCTAAAATCAAAGAGAAATTTCTCCCATAGATCTTCACAGAGAGGTTACTTCTGTTGATGTAATGCTGTATAACCAAAACACAAATTTAATAAAAATAATTTTAAAGTTGGTTGTAAATAATTCCAACATGTTTTATATATGGAAATATTCAGATTTAGAGGTTGAGAGGATTCTATTTGACTCTATAGCAGCACATAGGTTTTTAGTTGAAAGTAAATACTTTGATCTCTAACTTTAAAATTTATCTTAAATTATCTTAAATATTTAATTTAATTATCTTAAATAATTCTGTAATTTAATTGGAAAAGTTGAAAGTAAAACTGTTTTCATCTTCATATGTACACAATGTGATTGTTAATGTAGAAAATCCCAAGAATGGTACAGTAAAGCTACTACAACTAATAAATGAGTTTTATTGGGTTGCAGAATACAAGGTCATTATACAAATATGATTGAATTTGTATACATTAGCAACAATTAGAAGTTGAAATTTAAAAAGCAGTATCACTTAAAATAACATAGAATACATAAAATATTTAGGAATAAGCTTAACAAAATTTGTGCAAGACCTATACACTGAAAATTAGGAAACACTGCTGAAAGAAATTAATAAAGACCTAAAAAAAGTGGAGGTATTTATAAATCAGAGGATTCAGTATTATTGATTTCCATTTTCCTCAAATTGATGTGTAATTTCATTTCAATCCAAGTCAAAATTAGAGCAAACTTTCATAGAAATTGATGAGCTTATTCTAACATATATATTAAAATGCAGAGGACTAGAAAAGCCAAAACAGCTTTGAAGTAGAACAAAAAGGACTTATTACCTGATTCTGGACTTACTATAAAGCTTCAATAATTAGCACAGTATGGTACATACTGTGGTATAAGGATAGACATATTTAAACTTAAATTTAAAAAAAAGTTTTAAGTTTATTACTTTTTTTTTAATTTTATTTTATTGGAAACGGGATCTTGCTATGATACCCAGGCTGGTTTCGAACTCCTGGCCTCAAGCAGTCCTCCTGCCTCAGCCTCCTAGAGTGCTAGAATTGCAGGCCTGAGCCACCACACCCAGCCAGGATAGACATGCTGATCAATGGAACAGAATATAGAGTCTAGAAAGAGACACACACATACATGGTTAACGAATTTTTTTTACAAAGTTGCCAAAGTAATTCAGTGGCAAAATGACCCTGTACCCAACAGATGGTGCAGCAGTCTGGCATGCATTGGCCAAAAAGTAGATCATGACCTTACCTCACTCTATATATACACACAAAAATGGAACATAGACCTAAATGTAAAAGTCAAAATATAAAACCTCTAAAAGAAAGTGTTGGAGGCCGGGCGCGGTGGCTCACGCCTGTAATCCTAGCACTCTGGGAGGCCGAGGCGGGTGGATTGCTCAAGGTCAGGAGTTCAAAACCAGCCTGATCAAGAGTGAGACCCCGTCTCTACTACAAATAGAAAGAAACTCATTGGCCAACTAAAGACATATATAGAAAAAATTAGCCGGGCATGGTGGCGCATGCCTGTAGTCCCAGCTACTCGGGAGGCCGAGGCAGAAGGATTGCTTGAGCCCAGGAGTTTGAGGTTGCTGTGAGCTAGGCTGACGCCACGGCACTCACTCTAGCCTGGGTAGCAGAGTGAGACTCTGTCTCAAAAAAAAAAAAAAAAAAAAAAAGAAAGCTGGTGTACCATTCCTTTATCAGATTACATAGACTTCAAATCAACAATAGTAAAGAAAGAAAAAGATGGTCATTAAAAATGGCAATGGCACAATTGCAAAATTGTGGAAACAACCCACGTGCCCATCAATACACGAGTGGATTAATAAAATGTGGTATATGTATACCATGGAGTACTATTCAGCCACAAAAAACAATAATAATCTAGCACCTTTTGTATTATCCTAGATAGAGAGGAACCCATTCTACTAAGTGAAGTATCACAAGAATGGAAAAAAAAAAGCACCACGTGTACTCACCATCAAATTGGTATTAACTGAGTTAACTGATCAACACTTATGTGCACACATGGTAGTAACATTCATCGAGTGTCAGGGAGATGGGAGGGGGGAGGAGAGGACGGGTATATATACACCTAATGGGTGCTGTGCACACATACCGTCTGGGGATGGACATACTTGAAGCTCTGACTCCAGTGGGGCAAAGGCAATATATGTAACCTGAACATTTGTACCCCATAATAAGTTGAAATAAAAAAAAACTGCAAAATAAAATGAACAAGCAACAAAAGTTTTACTTAAATAATTTCTTAATGAGAGAATAGGTAAGATGTTAAAACCAGATAAAAGTGCATTTTAAGTGCCAGATATTTATGGTAATTTAATAAATGCCTATTAAAATATAAATGCTAACTTGCTATAAAACTGATTTATGTCCAACAGGACAAAAAATAATCTTTTAATTTTCTTTTTCAATGAGGAAATATATGCACTTTTTCCAGTTAAACATATACAAGTTAAGCTATCATTCTATAGACTTATAAAATGGCTCACCCAATGGAAAATTTATCAAAGTTGCAAATACAGTACTGCACTATAAGAACCACCAATAATCTTGGCTGGGCGCGGTGGCTCACGCCTGTAATCCTAGTACTCTGGGAGGCCGAGGCGGGCAGATTGCTCAAGGTCTGGAGTTCAAAACCAGCCTGAGCAAGAGCGAGACCCTGTCTCTACTAAAAATAGAAAGAAATTAATTGGACAACTAAAAATATATAGAAATATTGGCGCATGCCTGTAGTCCCAGCTACTTGGGAGGCTGAGGCAGAAGAATCGCTAGAGCCCAGGAATTTGAGGTTGCTGTGAGCTAGGCTGACGCCACGGCACTCACTCTACCTGGGCAACAGAGTGAGAATCTGTCTCAAAAAAAAAAAAAAGAACAACCAATAATCTTGTTGGATTATTTGCAAGTTTCTAATCATTTTTCAGATAATCTTTTCATTAACTCATTGGCTATTGGAAGTATCCAAGTTTTTTGTCCATTATATTTCCATTGCATTTTCTATCTTTTTAATATTGATTT
>CAUYRT010071690.1:0-20976 GCA_963574885.1 Lepilemur ruficaudatus
TGGGGCTTCCCTCCCCGTCTACTGTAGCACCTGTTGGTCTTTCTCTCCATTTCTGTTGGTTTGTCTCTGTGTTCCTCCCAACCCCAAAGGGAAGGGGGGACTTGGCTAGGGGGTTCCCCCCTTAAGCCTCGACCTCACCCCTCATCTCATTGCCTGATGTCTCCAGGACCCCAATAAACCTCGTCCTGTCAGTCACTGCCGTCTCATTTTCTGATCCTTGGCTCCAGGGGTGAGGTGGGGATCTCTTCCTCTGAGACTTATGACAGGCCCCCTAAATAGAGACACATCCTTGCTCCCTCCTGAGTCTTGAATCCTTTAGATCTGCAGTCCCCAATCTCCAGGCCACCAGCCAGTATGGGTCTGCAGGCCTGTTAGGGACTGGGCTACAGAGCTCTGCCATCCCCACCCCCCAACAGTGGAAAAATTGTCTTCCATAAAACTTAGGAAATGGGGACAGCACAGCAGGAGGTGAGTGGGAAATGAAGCTTCATCTGTATCTACACCTGCTCCCCATCACTGGCATCACCACATGTGCTCCACATCCCTCGCTCCCTCCTCTGGAAAAACTGTCTTCTGTGAAACTGGTCCTTGGTGCCAAAAAGGTTGCGCATTGCTGCTTTAGACAGTACACAATGCTGTCCCTTAAATGCTAGATCCACCTCCAACAGATAGACACGCCCCCTAGAAACAAGACAGACCCTTTGGAAGCCTCCAGTCTCATAGGACACGCCCTTTGCAAATCAAATTGTCTCCTTAGGGACACGCATAGGAAGAGGCCCCCCCCGCTTAGACTCTGCCCCTTCCCCCCCCAACCGAATTCGTACCTTAAACCAGGGTATGCCCTTCAAATTGTCTCCTACAAAGTTCATGCCTGTAATCCTAGCACTTTGGGAGGCCCAGGCAAGAGGATTACTTGAGGCAAGGAGTTCCTTTGAGAACTGTCTCTACAAAAAATAAAAAATTAGCCGGGCATGGTGGAGTGTGTCTGTAGTTCCAGCTACTCAGGAGGCTGAGGAAGGAGGATCACTGGAACCCAGGAGTTTGAGGTTGCAGTGAACTGTGATAACACTACTGCACTCCAGCCCTGGCAACGGAGAAAGACCCTGTCTAAAATAAAATAATTCTGAACAAAAACATTGGAAATCACCAGCGAGGAAAAGAGACCTTAGAGCTTGGGATGAGGAAAAGGGGTAAAAACCTCTCAGTGATGTGCTTTGATCACTACCCATGATCGATCATCATTTCCTTAACTACAGAATGCAGCTGGTGGAACTTACTAGACACCTGGGGCAGAGTGGAGGACAAAGGGCAAGGTCTCAAAATCAGAAACTTAGACTTTGGGGCAAGAATTTCACCCTTTTATAAGTAATCTAGAAATAAAACACACAAATTGTCTCCTGCACACTAGATTACTTTCCTGTGCCTGGTGCTCATTCTGTGCCAGGTGTTATAACCCCTTCAGAGGATCCAACAGCCAACAGAATAGATAATCCCAGCCCTCAGGGAGTTTATATTCTAGTATGTGGGCGATGGCGGTGGGGAAAAGAGGTATCAGAGAAATGAAGAAGGCAAGTTCGTTCAAATGGATATGAGTACTCTGAAGGCAATAGGGAAGAGTTAAGAAAGTGAGTGGCTAGGCTATGCCACCTCAGATGGGGTGGGCCAGGTGGGCAGAGGTGACATTTGAACTGATTCCTGAAGGGTGAGGAAGGACAGCCCAGAAGGACGCCTGACTGGACACAGGAGGAGAGTGAGCCTGGGGTGGGAACGATGAGACAAGGTCGAGATGTCCGCAGGGGTCAGATCACGCAGAGCTAGGCAAGGTAAGCATTTGATTGTGTTCTCTGGCAACGGGAAGCAAGGTCTCAAGCAGGGAGGGATGGGACCACCTTGCACTTTTCCAGGATCTGACTGCTGAGTGGGGAAGACACGGGGGGATACAGTGTCAAAGCAGTACAGGGTCCTTGCAGTCTGCCAGGAGAGAGGTGTGGGGGCCTGGACCAGAGCAGTGAAGAGAAATGGGTGGATTCAAGATGAATTCTGGAGGTCGAATGCAGAGGACTGGTTGTGTGCATGAGCGTGTTGTGTGTAAGTGGGGTGGGGGTGGGGGTGGGGTGTAAATCAAGAGTAAATGGTTGGGTGGTGGCATTTCCTATTAAGACCAGGAAACTGGGGGGAGGGGACACATTTAGGCAGATGTTTAGGGGAATCAAGGGTTCCTCTTGAGCTGCTTAGATTCAATATGCTAAATAATAGGTTGCATTCAGATGCATATCTTCCCATGCAGTAATTCTGGTAGGCACAAATCTTAACTCACATCCTAACTTATATGCACTAGGAAGCATGTAAGACCGTTCACAGCAGCAACATTTTCAGCCCCAAACTCAGAAACCAAAATGTTGATATATCAACAATACAGTCAATAAATAGTGATGGTACATCATATAATGGAATACTATATAGCAACGAGAATGAAACACAATATCATGAATGAAAGTTACAAAGACGCCAGATGCAAGAAGCCAGATATATAGAGAGTGATTCCATTTATGTAACCTTCAAAAGCAAGCAAAACAAAACTGCAATATTGTTTAGGATGCATTGTGGGTAGTAAAGCAAGGAAAACACTTTTCTGTGAAACTCAGATTTGTGGGTTGGACAACTTAAGCCCAGGAGGGGGCATCTGGAGAGCTTCTATGGTTGCTGACAGCTGGCAAAGTTCTATTTCCTAATCTGGTTATCATTTCAAAACTATTTTCTTCAATTGTGTACTTTTTATCTGTGCATCTTACATTTCACCAGGAAACATAATTAAAGGGGGAAGAGCTATTCTGGGGGGAGAAAGCATGTAAAAGTTTAGCACTCAAGGAAGGCTTTTTGACTGGAGATCCACAATTGCCACTTGGAAAAGGCTTCACCCCCTTGGGAACAAAGTCAGCTCCCCAGGACGCTAAACCTTAGAAATATTCCTCTCCACTCCGCAACTGTCACACCCAGGAACCAGACACTCCTTCAGGGCGAAAAGGAGAGAGAGAAAGAAATCATCTCCCTTTGGGAAACCAGGCCCGCCCCCTCCGCTACGGGCACCGCCCCCAGGGACCAGACCAGTCCACTCCGAGACCGAGACTGGCTTCGACCTGGAAAGGCGCCAGGGTTGTCATGGAGATGGCCGCAGGCTAGGAACTAATGAATAGGGACCTCAGGAGGCCGGGGCTCCCACTCACCTCACCTCCACCGCAATTCCTTCTCTTCTGAGACGCTAGCGAAAGGGACTCACCCCATTTTTTGAGTGTCTCCCAAAGGCCACGTGTTGGATGGACGCTGCACCTAATTCGTCTTACTGTGACCCCATTTTATAGATGAGCTCATTGAAGAGGAGGGCGCGAGGGGTGGAGAAGTTTACCCTGAGGAGGATTCTCAGCGGATCCAAAGCATTAATTACCAGCCAGACGTTGGCGACTCCCCCGCCTCTGTTTGAGGCGCTGACTCCTGCCTGCGAACCGCTGGAGCCAACCACCTGCGCGCTCACCTGACCTCCGCACCTCCCCACCCCACCTCAGCCTGCTCCCTTCCAGGGGCGGCCTCCCCACCCCATCCGAGTACCCAAAACTGAGTCCGCCTCATCCTCCCCACCCTTCATGCCTCTTTATTCACCCACAAGTATTTGTTCAGTCCGTTATCTGTGCGGGGCACGGTGCTACCTACGGACAGAGCAGTTCAGTTAAGCAAACAGGCAAAACAAGCCCCTGCCCTCGTGGAGTTTTTATTCTGGTGGGAGGAGAGAAAGGCAATCAATGGGTAATTCACAAGTTGCCTAATGTTTGTTCAATACAAGTACAATGTTGAAAATTAAGTCAGGGTAAGGACTAGAGGGGGTAAGGGGGAGTTATTTTAGCCACGGTGGACAGGACCGGCGTCTCTGGGGAGTTATCAAAGGCGGGAGGGACATAAAGGGAAGTTGTGTGGAAATCTAGGGAAGGGCATTCCAAGCAAGCTGAACAGCAAGTGCAAAGGCCCTGCTGAGTCCGGAAAGAGGGCGGTGTGAAGCAGGAGGGAGAAAAAAACGGGGTGAAGGAGGCCCCAGGGGCCTAGACAAGTGGAGCCTTGTGGGCGGGGTCAGGGGTGAGTGTGGGGGTTAGAGGGGTACGGTCTGGCTTTTATTCCCATGAAGATGGAGAGCCAACGGAGGGTGTTCAGCTCAGGGGTGACATGATGTGATTTCTGGGAGCTGGAGACTGGATACGAGGGAGGGGGGCTGGAAGCGGGAGAGCCAATGAGGAGGCATTGGCAGTGGGACTGGCATCCAGGAGTAGAGCCCTGAGCCAATCAGCGCCAGGTCCCGCCCCCTGTCTAGGGCCCCGCCTTCCCAGCCAGGGTCGGTGGGGCCCAGGCCACCTCTCACCTGGGCCGGCGCCCCGCCTCCTCCCTGCTCCGCGCCTCGGTCTCCCTCGCATCCGGCTCGGCCTCCACGCGGGTCCCACAGGAATTTCTCTAAAACACTAATCGGATCATGTGACTCTCCTGCTTAAAACCTTTTCAATGGCTTCTCAGTGCACTCGGAAAGAGTCCAAGTTCAGCCTGGAGTAGGAGGCCTGTCACGGTTGCTCTGTGCGGTCTGGCCTCTCTCCACCACACTGGTCCCCTTTGATGCCTCAGTCCAAGACCCCCCAAGTCACAACCCCTCTTCCACGTGCTGTTCTCTCTGCTTAAAAATTTTCTTTCCTGTCACCTACACTGCTGGATTCGTTTCTTCTTTAAAAAACAAAACAAAAAAGGCTTTCAAGACTTCTAAATATAAATGATACAATAACACACACATCCTAGATATATACCCAACAGAACTGAAAACAGCTCTTCAAACAAAAACGTATACACGAATGTTACAACAACACTATTCACAATAGCCTAAAGATAGAAACAACCCAAATGTCCATCCTCAGATGAATAGATAAACAAAATGTAGTGTACAGGGGCCCCTTCGTATCTGGGGGTTCTGCATTCGTGGATACAGAGGGCTTACTGTAAGGGACTACAGCATCCAAGGATTTGGAATCCGTGGGGGTCCCTGGGGATACTGAGGGTGGGCTGTACTCCTACAATGGAATATTATTCAGTCACAAAAAGGAATGAAGCATTGATACATCCTAAACATGGATGAACCTTAAAATCATTATGCCAAGTGAAAGAAACTGGTCACAAAAGACCATACATTGTATGATTCCATTGATAGGAATTGTCCACAAGAGGCAGATCCATAGAGACAGAAAGCTGATTATTGGTGGACAGGGGCTCAGTGGGGAGTGACTGCTAACGGAGACAGGGTTTCTGTTTCTGCTGATGAAAAGGTCTGGAACTAGATAGTGGGGGACAGTTGTAAAATATCACGAATGTACTTAATGCCACTGAATTGTATGCCTCAAAATTGTAAATTTTGTTATGTGTATTCTACCAAGTAAAAATAAAGTTAAAGCATACACACACATATTCTGTCAGTTTTGAAATACTAGAGATACATAGACCCACCTCATGGACCCACCTCTGAGATCTGGCTGTTTCTCCCATCTCAGACATCACCTCTACCCTAAATTTGGCACTGATTATTTCCATGGATATTTTTAGACTTCTAAACCAACCACATGCTTTTAAAAATCATGCTCCTGATCCACTATAATTTTTCCTATACCTTTGTGAAGTCACAATTCTTACCTGAGAGACAAGAACTTCAAGACCGTCTAGTACCTCACTTTCATCCTATTTAAGAGGGAAAAATAATAAGTTACCTACTTCATAAGGTAAGGAAGAGTAAATGGGTTCTTATTTGTAAAACACAAGAGCAAGCTATTATTTATTTTATTTTATTTATTTTTATTATCCCCATTTGTTTTTTTCCTTTACTTTTCCGAGCATATAATACATTCACATGGTATCAAATTCAAAAGTATAGAAGGCTAGAGTATGGTAAATTTCAGTCCTGGAAGTGAGACTATGTTGCCAGTTTCTTCTTTCAGTTTTTCAGACACAATCCTCTGATAAACAAGCACAGATTTTTAGAACAGGCTGCAGGCTGTTCTCCACCTTCCTTTTTTTTTTTTTTTCCTCCCCTTCACATTATCACTTGGAGACTTTCCATATTTTTACACAGTGAGCTTCTTGGTTCTTTTTTGCGGACACATAGTATTCCACTGGGTGAAGCAATCACGATTTATTACTCAAATCTCCTACTGACGAGCATTTACATTGTTTTCAGCCATTTGCGGTGATGTGCAAGGCTGGACCGATTAACCTGGTACAGACGTCGTTTTGTGCATTTCTGAGTAGATCTCTCTGAAGGAGAAATTCCTGGAATTTCTGGCTCGTTAAGACCGCTCCAGATTCTTTGTACACCCCAGCCATGGACAAAAGGACCTGTTGGCCCACACTCCAACCAACAATGTTTGGCATGAATTTAACCTTACACAAACAGGGTCAAACGGCATGTGCACTCCTGTGAAATGCCTTTTCTGCTTTTGAGATGTTGCTTTCATCCTGCAGGTTTCAGCTGAAACATTGTTGCTTCCAAGAAGACTTTCAGGATCACCCCCCTCCCAGTGCAAGGGCAGCTCAGTGCCTTCTCTATGCTCTGCATTCCCACAACACTTTCCTGCACAGGTGCACACATTCCTCCTCCCCCACCCAGCGTAATTGATCTCTGTCTGTCTGCTTTCCCCGTCACAGCCTGAGCTCCGTGGGGACAGGGTACAATGGCCTCTGTTTTTGCCACTCTCCTTCCAGCACCAAGGACAGAGCCAGCCCATAGTAGGTGCTCAGTAAATATTGTTTGCGTAGGATCAAGTGAATGCACATATATGTGGCAAAGTATATGCAGAGCTGGCCTGTCATAGGTGCTCAGTAAATGTTGGTCGCTTAGGATCGAATAAATATATTCAGGGGCTTATCACAAAGTGGGAAACTGAGGCTCAAGAGTGGATGCATGGCTTGCCCAGGCAGCCAAGTGAAGGCTGGAACCAGGTTCTAATCCAGAGTGCCAGTACTTTCTGAAGCTTCTGTCACTGCTTCATTCATCTCCCTCCCCGGCCACCCCACTCCCCACCCAACACAGTGCCTGGCACAGACAGGACTTGATAAATGTGTATTTGTTGAAGGAATGAATGAATATGTGTGTCTGTTGGGGAGCGGGGGAGGCGGGCAGCTGGACCCAGCGTCTCAGGCCCCCAGCCCCCTTCTCCCTCTGAGAGCCCAGAGGACAGACCCCCAGCCCCCTCGCCTCGCAGGACCCAGGAGTCCAGCCGCCCTCCCTCCCCGCCCCGGGGTCCCCCGGTCCTCCCGCTTCCGGCTTCCCAGCCAGTCTTTCCTCTTTCAGGCTCCGACGAAAGGACGGGTTTCCGGGGGGAAGGCTTAGGCGGTGACACCGAGCCCAGCCTCCTCCTCCACCCCCCACCACGCTCGGGCCCCCTCCCTCCCCGCCACCACCGTCCGCGTTCGGCCGGCCGCGGGGAAGGAAGAAAGGAGCGAAGGAGGCGGAGGTAAGAGCCCGGCGCTGGCGACAGGGCCGAGCCCCAGGCCCCGGACTGAGAGAGCCTCAAGGCCT
This sequence comes from Lepilemur ruficaudatus, assembly GCA_963574885.1. Taxonomy (NCBI): domain Eukaryota; kingdom Metazoa; phylum Chordata; class Mammalia; order Primates; family Lepilemuridae; genus Lepilemur; species Lepilemur ruficaudatus. The sequence goes on from CAUYRT010071690.1 coordinate 7,589, forward strand.
TGACCCGCGGCCCCAATTCTGCTGATCATGACCGCGGGGAACCGCAGGCTCGCCCGGAGATCGGCCCCCCTCGAGGACCCAGGCCCCCCGACCCCCGGCGGCCTTCCTCCTGGGCCCACGGTCCAGCCCTCAGCCTCTCCTCCCCGGAGAGTTCCAGCAGCTGAGTCCCCAGCCCCCTCCTCTCCCTTGTCCTAGGAGCCCAGCCCCCTCCCCAGCCCCTTCCTCCTCGGGGACCCAGGAATCCACGGCTCCTACACGCCGGAGTCTAGCTTCCCCCATCCCGTCAAGTCCCAGACCCGGGGGTCCCAATCCCCAGCCCCCTCCTCCCTCAACCTCAGGAGACCTGCCCTGCCCCCAGCCCCCTCCCCGCCCAGAATAGGAGTCTGAACCCTCCTACTCCCTGGCCTCTCCCAGCCCCTGGCGTCTGGGCACACGCTCCATTTCCCGGCCTCCGGCTCCCACTCCCACCCCCTCCACTCGGGCCCCATGGGCTGCTTCCCAGCCCCTCCCAGACGTTCAACTCCGGGGGCCCTGGAGCAAAAGCACTTGGCTGACTTTGTCTCCGTGTCTCCTCTTCTGTGTGTGTCTCTGTCCTGTTCCCTCTGTGTGTGTCTCTCTCTGTCTTTCTCTACTGCCACCCACCACGGTTTTCATTATCTCTGCCTCTGGGACTCTAAATCTCTGTTTCCTCTTCTCTGTGTCTCCGTCTGTGTCTGCTGGGTGTTGCCCCCCTACCCTCCACCTTTCACCATCCTCTTTCTCCGTCTCTGCATCTTCTGTGTCTCTTCTCTCTGTCTTTTCCTGTCTCTGTTCCCTTCTATGTCTCTGATCTCTCCACGTCTCACCTCTACTTCTCTGTGTCTCTGATCTTTGTCTCTGTCCCTCATCTCTGTCTCCCCTTTCCCTGGTGGAGTGTCTGACCCTCTGCCCCTCCATCCCTGCCTCTGTCTGTCTCTTCCTCTCTCTGCCACACCCAACACACCTCCCTTTATTTCTGCACACCCCCATCTCTCCGTCTCTCCCCTTTCTCCCCACAGGCATGGATCCGCAGCCCCCTCCACCCGCCCAGGGCAGCCCACCTCACCGTGGTCGAGGCCGGGGCCGTGGCAGAGGCCGTGGTCGAGGCCGTGGCCGTGGCAGGGGGGGCGCTGGAGCCCCTCGGGCACCCCTGCCCTGCCCCACCTGTGGCCGCCTCTTCCGCTTCCCCTACTACCTCTCCCGGCACCGGCTGAGCCACTCGGGCCTGCGGCCCCACGCCTGCCCCTTGTGCCCCAAGGCTTTCCGCCGGCCTGCCCACCTCTCCCGCCACCTGCGAGGCCACGGGCCCCAGCCCCCGCTGCGCTGCGCCGCCTGCCCCCGAACCTTCCCGGAGCCAGCCCAGCTCAGGCGCCACCTGGCCCAGGAACACGCAGGCGGAGAGGTGGAGCTGGCCATCGAGAGGGTGGCCAAGGAGACGGCCGAGTCCAGCTGGGGCTCGCAGAACGAGGCCGTGGAGCAGCCCACCACGGCAGTGGCAGGGGCAGCAGAGGAGGAGGGGGCAGCGGCGGCATGGCCCGAGACGTGGCCTGCAGGGGAGCCGGCCACGCTTGCTGTCCCCACGAGCGCCACCGAGCCCCGGGAGTTGGAGTCAGAGGAGGCCGAGGCCGGGGCGGCAGAGCTGAGGGCCGAGTTGGCGCTGGCGGCCGGGCGGCAGGAGGAGAAGCAGGTCCTGCTCCAGGCCGACTGGACGCTGCTGTGCCTCCGCTGCCGTGAAGCCTTCGCCACCAAGGGGGAGCTCAAAGCGCACCCATGTCTGCGCCCCGAGGGCGAACAGGAGGGTGAAGGGGGGCCACCGCCACGCCCGAAGCGACACCAGTGCTCCATCTGCCTCAAGGCCTTCGCCAGGCCCTGGTCCCTGTCCCGCCACCGGCTCGTCCACTCCACCGACCGCCCTTTCGTGTGCCCGGACTGCGGCCTGGCCTTCCGCCTCGCCTCCTACCTCCGCCAGCACCGTCGCGTCCACGGCGCGCTCAGCCTGCTGGCCCCGCTGCCCGCAGCCGGCAAGAAGGACGACAAGGCCTCGGGTGCTCGGAACTCAGGGAAGGGGCCAGATGGGGGCGACGGGGCCGAATGTGGGGGTGCCTCGGAAGGGGGAGAAGGCGGGCAGAACGGAGGGGACAACGCCCCGGCCCGGCCCCCTGCCGGGGAGCCCCGCTTCTGGTGCCCGGAGTGCGGCAAAGGCTTTCGGCGCCGGGCACACCTGCGGCAGCACGGGGTGACCCACTCGGGGGCGCGCCCCTTCCAGTGCGTGCGCTGCCAGCGGGAGTTCAAGCGGCTGGCTGACCTGGCCCGCCATGCGCAGGTGCACGCCGGGGGCCCTGCCCCACACCCGTGTCCGCGCTGCCCTCGACGCTTCTCACGCGCCTACAGCCTCCTGCGCCACCAGCGCTGCCACCGCGCCGAGCTGGAGAGGGCTGCAGCCCTACAGGCGCTCCAGGCCCAGGCCCAGCAGTCGCAACCACCACCTCCGCCGCCCCAGCAGGCAGAGCAGGGGGAAGAAGGGCTTCCATTGCCTGTCCTACACATCAAGGAGGAGCCACCCTCTCCGGGGACCCCACCCCAGTCCCCGCCCGCTCCCCCTGTCTTTCTCAGCGCCTCCTGTTTCGATAGCCAAGACCACTCAGCCTTCGAGATGGAGGAAGAAGAGGCAGACAGCAAAGCTCACCTGCGGGGTCTGGGGGGCCTGACCTCCTGACCCTCCACCCACCCTCTGCCGCTGTTTGAGACCCCCAGTTTGCAATATGGAGGAGGGAAGTTGAAGGAGAGGCACCTCCTCTGTCTACCCACCCCTCCCCTTCAAGCCCTTGACACTAAGGAGAGGGGGCCCCCGGGCCGCCCCTCCCTCCCCATGGCCCCTCCCCTGACCCCTTGATGCTGGTTAGGAACCGCTCACCCCAACACGTGTCTTAAGGCAGGACGACTTGGAAAAGGAGGCACAGGACAGGGACAGAGCCTGGTGGGTATGCCCCCGCCTGCCTGTCCCCATTATACACACTGGACACCATCACCTCTTTGGAACTGCCAGACCCTGGGGGTCCCCAGTGAGCAAAGGTCTGTCCTTGTCCCTTTGTCTGTCTGTGAATAAATGTGAGTTCGTGAAACCCTAGAGAGTGTCGCTGTCTGTAGAGATGGGGGGCTGGCTGAGGGGGTCTGGGGTGAGTCTGGATTTATTCAACAGACTCTGGGCTTGCATTCAGAGAAGGAAGGCGGCAGGTCCTTACATTAGGGACCACAGGGCCCTCAACCAGGTGAGAAGCTCATGAACCGTAGATTGAGAAGAAACAGGAGTGTGAGAAGATAGGTTGCCTAGCACTGTTCTGTGGAACCTGCGTGCACTCATTCGGTAAAGTTCGCCATACCCTTACTCTGTGTCCCACGTGGTGCTGGGATCTGCGGATACTGAGGAGAAGGAAGTCATTCCTTTCCCCTGGAGAAGTTGGAGTTCTGGCGCTGCAACATCCAGCAGAACCTTTTGTGATGATGGAATGTTCTAGATCTTGGCTGCCCAATTCGATATCCACCAGCCATACATGGCTGTTTCTATTTAAATCTAGAATAAGTCAACAAATTTCAAATAATTAGAATGAAATAAAAGTAAAAGTTTGGTTCCTCAGTGACACTGTCTCAAGGGCCTCACCTGGCTGGTGGCTGCCATATCGGACTGAAGATATAGAACATTGCATCAACAGTTCCGTGGGACAGTGCCTCCCTAGATAAACCACTACGCAATATAGCGTCGGTATTGAAAGGGCTACCTAGAGAAAACCACGGGACACTATGCTGGCGGTTGGGAGGATGGGTTTCTCTGGCAATGTGACATTAGACTTGAATGAAGACAGCAGGACCCAGACATGAGAAGAGCGCTCCAGGCAGAGGGAACAACAGGGACAAAGACGGGGAGGCAGGAGGGTGCCACACATTTGAAAAACCACAAGCAATTGAGGGTAGGTTGGGAAGTTTCCTCTGGGTGTTATTTTTTGTTTTGTTTTGTTTTGACCCATTTTGTAGTGGAGGGGAAGGATATCTCCCAGCCAATCTTCCTTAAACCCCTTTCTCTTTCCTTCCCTTGACATCCTGCTTTCCCCACTCCCCGCACACCTTCCCTGGCTCTCTGTTGCCCTAGGCAAGTATCAAAAATAACAACAATGACCACTTAGGTGTCTTGCACCTGCAAGAATAGATAAGGGAAAGGTGAGAGCATCTCCGTCTTCCAGGACAACAAGCTGAGGCTCCGAGAGGGAAGGTGGTTTCCCCAGTGTGACAACACCACCAGATGGATCAAAGGAGGGAGAGAGGCTGGGAAGATAGTGCTTGAGGATCAAGGCCAGAGATGATGACCAGCCAGAGCTGCAGAGATTTCCCCCATCGATGAGTTAAGACGTCCTGGCTGAGTGCTTGGAATAGTGCCGGCATGTAGCTAGGCATCAATACGTGTTAGCTCATTTGATCATCCCTGAGTTTGATTCCGGCGCTGGATGTTGGGGATACAGCGTGTGTGGAATGAGACCACCTGGGCACCTGCCCTTGTGAAACTGACAGACCAGCTCAGGAGATGGACTATAATCAAATATTGGCACAAATAAATCAAGGCTACCGAATGAGACAGGATCCACAAAGAACTAGATCCTATGAGAAGCTATCACCAAACCTCGAGTGTCGGGGAGATGGGAGGCTGGGGTATGCTTTTACGACTTCAAAGCCACTTCCTCTCCAGGAACTTTCAGTGGCTCCCTATTAGCATGTCGAAATGTGGGCCTCCAGTTAGTGAGAGCCAGACACCTGATCAGCACAATGTCATGGACAAAACCTGTCGAGGGATGGAAGGATAAAGCCCTATTTACAGAAGGGACAAATGGAGGCTTAAAGTGAAGAAGTCATTTGTCCTACTTCAGTATCACTACCACACATCGAGGCCTTCCTATTACAAGAGTTAGCCATGGAAAGGGCTAACGACAGAGCTTGGCATTGGTCAGAAGGTGTTGCTGCTGTTGGTCTGGTTTCATTCTCACAACCAGGTACATGCATGCTCTCAGCGAATCCTTGCTGCCTCCACATTCTCCAGGGGCGGAAATGGAATCCAGAGAGGTCTCTTGTCCCAGATCTCACAACTATGAAACGGCAGACCTGGGACCCAAACCCAGGCTCAACTGGCTGCACACCCTGAGTCCTTAGCTAGGCCGTGTAACCCTCATGATCAGCTCCCACCACACAACCCACTTTCAAGCTCCCTTCCCACACACATCCTGTTCTCCAAGCCCAGAGGCCCCCACCCCTGCTCTATGGGTTTGACCACCACCTTCCCCCTACCTGTGTGACCTGCTGCCTCGGGGGAGAAACGTTCCCAGAACAAAATACGAAAGTGACAAAAAGAAAAAGTCCTTAGAGATGGAGCCTGGCTCTCCCATTTGTAGATGAAAACACTGAGGCCCAGGTTCATGGGACAGACACAAGGAAAAGATAAAGTCACCAAACGATGACAATTATTGAAGTAGCAGCGGTCATGTATGGAACCCCATCATTTGTCTTTGACATATTTTACATATATGCTTGCAACCACATTTGTTAATAATAAAAATACATTTCTTGAGTATTTACCCTACGTCTGTTTTTAAGGAGATCGCACATTTAATTCTCATTTAATTAGCTCATTTAATTCTCACAACAAGCTCTTAATTCTCCCATAAGTTAGATACAATTATGGGCACTGTTTTTTGTTTTCATTTTTGTTTTTCTTATACATCTTTATTGCAGTGTCATTGACATATAGAATTCATCTGTTTTAAATGTGCAATTCAATGATTTTTAATAAATGTACAGAGTGGTGCAACTATCCCCACAATCCAATTTTAGAACAATTCTATTGCCCCAAAAAGATATCTCATGCCCATTACTAGTCATTTCCCATTCCCACCGCCCACTCCAGGCAACAGCTAATCTACTTTTTGTCTCTACAGATTTACCTATTCTGGACAGTTTATGTAAATGGAATCATGCAATATGTGGCTTTGGTGACTGCCTTCTTTCACTTGGTATAATGTCTTCAAGGCTCATGCACATCGTAAAGTGTATCAGTACAGTATTTCATTTCTTTTTATAGCTGAATAATATTCCATTGTACGGATAGACCACATTTTGCTTATTCATTCATCGGTAGATGGGTGTGTGGATTGTTTCCACTCTTTGGCTGTTTGAGTAATGCTGCTATGAACATGCATGTACCAGTCTTTGTGTGGGCATATGTTTCCATTTCTTTTGGGCAGATTTCTAGGAGCGGAATTGTTGTGCTGTGTGGGAAGTCTGTGGTTCGTTTTTTAAGAAAGTGCCAGACTGTTTCCCAAAGTGGCTATACCATTTACAGCCTCTCTAGCAATGAAGAGAGTTCCATCCAGGCCCCGTTTTCCTCAGGAGGAAACTCAAGGGTGGAGATGTGAACTGACTTAGCCAAGGCCACACAGCTAGTAAGTAGCATAGCTGGACATAACCCCAGGCATCATGGTTCCAAAGCCCGTGCTCTTAACCCTAACATGATTCATCCTTACCCTACTCATTCATTCACTCACTCAATCTTCCTAAAACTATTTACTGAGCCTCTACTATGTGCCGGGCACTGTCCTATGTGCTGCTCACTCATTGGTTAACAAAACAGATAGATTCCTCCCCATGTGGGTCTTCCATTCTAGTGAGAGAAATCAGGCAAGAAGACATCAAGCAAGTAATTCAGAAAGCATCTTACTAGGGACTAGGCCGGGTGTGGTGACTCACGCCTGTAATCCTAGCACTCTGGGAGGCCGAGGTGGGAGGATCTCTCAAGGTCAGGAGTTTGAAACCAGCCTGAGCAAGAGCGAGACCCCATCTCTACTAAAAATAGAAAAATTAATTGGCCAACTAAAATATATATAGAGAAAAAATTAGCCAGGCATGGTGGCGCGTGCCTGTAGTGCCAGCTACTCGGGAGGCTGAGGCAGAAGGATTGCTTGAGCCTAGGAGTTAGAGGTTACTGTGAGCTAGGCTGATGCCAAGGCACTGTAGCCCAGGCAACAGATCGAGACTCTGTCTCCAAAAAAAAAAAAAAAGCATCTTACTAGGAACTAAATGCTGGGGAGAAAGATGGCATAGGACCAGGGAGGTGGAACTACAGGTCTGCAGGAGAGAGCCTGAGTCCAGTCCCAGGGGCAGGGCCCCGCTAGTGCAAACATCCTGGGGCAGGCATGTGACCAGAGTGTTCAAGGAGCAGTGAGGCCAGCAAGGCTGGAGGGAAGTGAAAGAGGGAAGAAGGGAATGAGAGGAGAGGTGCCCAGGGAGGTGAGGGGTGCAAGGTCAGGTAGGGACTCCTAAGGACTCTGGTTTCTACTTCAAGTGAGCTGGGGAGGCTTGGAGGGGGTCCTGCAGAGGCTGCCAGAGAGACTGGAGGTGCAATTTCAGCCAGGGTGGTCGCGGAGGGCCTCTGCGCTGGGGGAGACTTGATCCCAATGAGTCAGGGAGTTGAGCATGGGAAGTGCTGAGCTGGGGCACCCCTACTTTCCCAGGGGGGATCTGAGGGGACTCTCACACACCCGCAGACACCCAGAGATGAAGAGCTGGGCCTGCAACCCCAGTGCCCAGCCATCCGTTCCGTGAGCCAGACCAGGAGGCCACCGCTTCCCACTGCCCTGCTTCCAGCCTCCCTCTGGGCTTGGAATTCAGCCTCAGAGGCCAAGTCCTGGCACCTCCTCCAGTTCCTTATCTCACCACGCCCAGCACTGTGCCTGGCACAGACCTGGGCTCCATAAATATTTGCTGCCACTCACCCAGCTGCTCCCAGCTTCCCCAGCCCCCACCGCCCTCCCTTTGCACCCAGGGGCCTTCGTCCAAGCTGTGCCCTGCCTTGGCGAATCAGCTCTGTGGTCTCAAGGAGGGAGGGGGCTGTTCATGGAAGCAGATGTGGACCCAGGAAGAGGGAAGGGACCCACCTAAGGTCACCAGGAGATGGAGGGATTGGGAGGGAGAGGGAGAGGCAGAGAAGGAGACGGCGGGGGGGCGGGGAGAGAGGAGAGAGAGGAAGCTGGGCCGCCTCCAGACTTCTAATAGTGGGATAATAACTGTAGCTACTATTTACTATCTCACCCATTCGTCAGTGCCAGGCACTTCACACACATTATTAACTTGTTTAATCTCCACAACCCTGTCGGCTCCTAGCACAGGCCATGCTCTCTCCTCTGACGGCCTTGGCAGGTGATTCCCCTCACCCGGAATAACCCCTTAGCCTTCCCTTCAGGCCCCCCTTTAAATGCCCAACCCAAGACCTTCCCCACTCTCTTCTCCAACACCTCATCCCTCTCTGTCAATCCCGGTTGTGGGCAGGATTCTAAGATGGTCCCCAAGATCCCCGCTCCCGAGATGGACACATCTCTTCTCTGAGTCCCTCAATCAGATGCTGACCTGGGTGCCACTGTGCAGGGTTCTGGCAGGTGGAGTTAGGATTCCAGATCAGCTGACTTTAGGATAGGGAGAGGCTCTTTGGTGGGCCTGGACTAATCAGGTGACCCTTCAAAAGGAACAAAGCTTTTCCTGAAGTGTGTGTGAGGCAGGATTCAATGCAGAGGGATTCTGCATTGCTGGCTTTCAAGGAGGAGGGGACCACGTGGCAGGCTATGCAGGCAGCCTCTGAAAACTGAGAGTAGGGCCGGGCGCGGTGGCTCACGCCTGTAATCCTAGTACTCTGAGAGGCTGAGGCAAGACGATCGCTCAAGGTCAGGAGTTCAAGACCAGCCTGAACAAGAGCGAGACCCTGTCTCTACTAAAAATAGAAAGAATTAAATTGACCAACTAAAATATATAGAAAAAATTAGCTGGGCATGGTGGTGCATGCCTGTAGTCCCAGCTACTGGGGAGGCTAAGGCAGGAGGATCGCTTGAGCCCAGGAGTTTGAGGTTGCTGTGAGCTAGGCTGATGCCATGGCACTTTAGCCCTGGCAACAGAGTGAGACTCTGTCTCAAAAAAAAAAAAAAAAAATCGAGAGTGAGTTCTGGCCAACAGCAAGCAAGGAAACGGGAAACTCAGTCCTATGGCCACAAGGAACCGAATGAATTTGGAAGAGGACTGTGGGCTCCAGAAGAGAGCATAGCCCAGTTAGCACCTTCATTTCAGCCTGGTGAGACCCCAAGCAGAGAGCCCAGTCATGCCGTACCACTGAAGTCCCCAACCCCTGGGCCGTGGACTGGTACCAGTCCGTACCCTGTTAGGAAGTGGGCTGCACAGCAGGAGGTGAGTGACAGGCGAGTGAGAAAAGCTCCCCTTCGCTCACCATCCCCCCCACACCAGTCGGTGGAAAAACTGTCTTCCATGAAACTGATCCCTGGTGCCAAAAAGGTTGGGGACCACTGCCAGACTCCTGGACCACAAAAACTGTGAGCTAACAAATGGGTGCTGTTGGAAGCTGCTACATTTGTGGAAATCTGTTATGCAGCATAGAAAATAATGCGGTCTCCCCGTTTTGTTTCCTTCCTGGCGCATACCATCAAAGTTGGCTTCTTTGTTTGTTTAAAGCGTTTCGAATCCATCAATCGGTGTTAGTTTCCTAGGCCACAAGGAAAGTGCCACAACAAAGTAACACAAGTCAGGTGGCTTAGAACAACAGAAATTGTCTCACAGTTTTGGAGGCCAGAAGTCTGAGATCGAGGTGTCCGTGGGGCTGCGCTCCCTCTGAAACCTTCCTTGCCTCGTCTGAGCTTCTGGTGGTTGCCAGCAATCTTTGGCCTGCCGGGGCTTGCAGCTGCCTCCCCTCAACCTCTGCCTTCATCATCACACGCATCCTTCCTGTGTGCATGCTTGTGTTCAAATTTTCCCCTTCTTATGTGGACACCAGTCATATTGGAGCATAGCTCATCCTACTCCAGGATGACCTCATCTTAACTACATCTGCAGCAGCACTATTTCAAATAAGGTCACATTCTGCAATACTGAGGGTTAGGCCTGCAATGTATCTTTTGGGGGGGCTGCAAATTTCAACCCACAACACCATCCTACCTGCACGTGCAACTTACCAGGATGCAAACATTGGCAGAGTTTTACCGCTGGGTTCCTGGAGCCTAACACGTAACAGATGCTCAAAATTTTTTTTTGTTAAATTATTTAATGAATTATTTTTCTGGGCTGCTTTCCTCACTGTCTCCTTCTCATTTGCTCTTCATTTTAGTTCATCCACTGGCCGTCCCTCAGCCCTCACTAGAGCATGAGGGTCACCATCGTGTCCCCAGCACCTGATGCACGGGAAATACACAGCACATCCTTGCTCAACAAAGGAGTGGGGTGAGCATTATAACCTATTCCACCCCCATTTTACAGAGGAGGAAAACGAGGTTCAGAAAGGGCAAGTGACTTGTTCAAGGTCACAAAGGGAAGTAGCAGAGAAAGTTTCAGTCAAGACTGACTTAATTATCAGTACCTGTTCCAATAATAATAATAATGGTAATGGCCAATAGCTAACACTTACATAGTACTTATTATGTCAAAGTCCTTTATATGCTGCGGTGGGCAGCTTCCGACACAAGCCCCAATGACCCCTGCCTCCTGGTGTTCACACTCTTGAGTAATCCTTTTCCCCGGGACCTAGTGACTCCTAATAAATAGAATAGGGCAAAAGCAATGGATGTCACTCTCAAGATTAGGTTATAAAGGACTGTTACTTCCTTCTCTTGCTTCTCTCTCTCTCCACACCTCTCTCTCCTGTTTGGCTTCCTTGCTTTGATGGAACCAGCTGCCACGCTGTGGGCTGCCCCATGGAGAAGCCCCGTGGCACAGAACTGAGGGCAGCCTTCATCCAACAGCCAGAGAGTAAGAGAGACCCTCAGTCCAACAGCCTGTTAGAAACTGACTCTAGACATGAGTGAGCTTGGAAGCAGATCTCTCCCGAGTCGAGCCTTCAGATGAGACCTCAGCCCTGCTGCTACCTTGATGGCAGGCTTGTGAGAGTCCCTGAAGCAGAGGACCCAGCTAAGCTGTGTCCAGCCTCCTGACCCAGAGAAATCATGCAATATGAAATGTATGTTATTTTGAGTGAGTAAGTTTTGGGGATAAATGAATACACATGTATTAACCCATTTAATTTCCATAGCAAGCCTATGTGATTTATACTATTATCATCTTCATTTTACAGAGAAGGAAACTGAATGAGGCACAGAGAAGCATAAATGTTTGTCCAAGGGTAGTAAGTGGCAGGGCTGGGGTGCAAAAGCAGCCAGCCTGGCTCCAGGGCTCACAGTCTTAGCCACCGCACTCTTGTTCTTAAGTTGTTGTTAAATACTGACTGCCGTTTGTCAAAGGCTTTCCATTAACCAGTTCCTTCGCAAGGTTCTCTGCATGTGTCTAGTCTTCATAGTCGCTCCATGTGATATATCTTCGTTTTCCTAGAATTATTTATATTTTTGAATTTCAGTTGCAGAGGGTGGTGTTGATGGCACATTGACATCACTGGTCCTTGTCATTGCCAAATTGCAGCCTAGCTGGGAGAGAGCTGGACCACCTAATACCTGCCCTTTCACATCTTCGAGTAACCTGCTGAAGCCTCTGCTTGGCTGAGCCCAAAGAAAAGCCAGATGGAGTCCAGTTGTCTCCATACCTTCCAGTTAGGGCAGGTCACCTGGACAGAGAGGAGACTTGGATGGGAAACAGAAGGTAGCAGCATCTCCAGATTGCCTGTTCCCCTCCCCATACACAACGTGGCAAAGGGCTGTGGGAAAATCTCTCAGGGGTGTGTACCCAGAAGAGGAATCAGACTCAGGGGTCAGGTCTCACTTCCACTGAATCTTCCATCTCATTCACCAGTCTACGCTCCCCCAGCAATGCTTCCGGGTCCCCATTTTCCCACACTCCCAACCATTTCCTAACATCTGCCTATCAGATGGGTGTCGAATGGAATCTCCCCACAGTAGCTTACCGGGTTGCGGGAGATGGTGGGCGCGGTCTGCCCCAGATGCAGGCAATGAAGAGGACATTGGCAGAGGATGCAACAACAGTAATAAAACTGACCAAAACTTCGGGCTGCTTTGCACTTTCACCAAGTGCTGGCAATTGTAAACAACGTCCGTGATAAAATATTCCTCCCTGAAAAACACCTTTCATTGGTCTAAACATTTGCTGCTGCTGCTGTTGCTGCTGTTATCATGAAGTTTTAAATATATACAGATATGTTTGCATGTATATATGTATACATATATACATATACACAAATGTGCATATATACATAGATAATTAGTACATCTTTATTATTTTTAATTATTTATCCTTTAATAAGCATTGTATTACACACAGAAGTTAATTCAGACTCCAGTTTTACAGCTGGCCCAATAGCAAGAACACCTCCTGGCTGGCTCGGTGAGACAGTTGCTTCTTTCTGACGTTTGGGTAGATTAAAAAAATTAAAGAAAAAAAATAGCAAGGACACGTATTCATTTTGGGAGGAAGTTCTTAATGGTTTGAATCATTCAGGTTCAATATATATGCAATTTTTGCCTCCAGTACCCATGGTGCTACACATTCCTGCTTTGTTGAAAATGGTCATTTTGAAATAAACATTGGCAACACAATGATTGCAAAGAGAAAGACACAGAGTTAGAGTAACTTCCATTCTGCCCTTCCACAAGGTCCCTGGGACTCGAATTTGTGTAAAAGGTTTATAATATCAAAGCAGAGTGCCAACTGCCAGGTGCAATTTTTTTGATGTGATAAGTGAAAATTTTAGCTCTTACCTGAGATACTTAACTGAATTTGAATTAACACCTCCAAAATTGAAAAATATTCTTCTTTTTCCATCTCTAATTGTTTCAAACTAAAAAACAAATCTGGACAAGGACAACAAATGCTGACGGGAAATAGTTTTGTTACACATGGGAGAGTTTCTTATGGAACTAAACATACTCTTGGCATACAGTTCAACAATCAAATTTCTTGACATCTGCTCAAATGAATTGAAAACTTATGACCACGAAAAATCCCACCTGCGGCTGGGCACGGTGGCTCACGCCTGTAATCCTAGCACTCTGGGAGGCTGAGGCAGGTGGATCGCTCAAGGTCAGGAGTTCGAAACCAGCCTGAGCAAGAGCAAGACCCCCGTCTCTACTAAAAATAGAAAGAAATTAATTGGCCAACTAAAACTATATAGAAAAAATTAGCCGGGCACTGTGGCGCATGTCTGTAGTCCCAGCTACTTGGGAGGCTGAGGCAGGAGGATTGCTTGAGCCCAGGAGTTTGAGGTTGCTGTGAGCTAGGCTGATGCCACAACACTCTAGCCTGGGCAACAGAGTGAGACTCTGTCTCAAAAAAAAAAAAAAATTATGTCCACACAAAATCCCACCTGTGAACGTTTATAGCAA
>CAUYRT010071691.1:0-14907 GCA_963574885.1 Lepilemur ruficaudatus
CTGTAGTCCCAGCTACTCGGGAGGCTGAGGCAGAAGGATTGCTTGAGCCCAGGAGTCTGAGGTTGCTGTGAGCTAGGCTGACGCCACGGCACTCTAGCCCAGGGAACAAAGTGAGACTCTGTCTCAAAAAAAAAAAAAAAACAACAAAGAAATCAAAAGTGCATCAGTGAGCTGCTGGACAACTGTAAGTAGCCAATTAGAGTTTTCTAAGGGGAGGAGGGACAGAAGAAATTTTGAAGAAAAATGGCTGAGAACTTTCCAAACTTGAAGAAAACTACAAACCCACAGATCCAAAAAGTTCAACAAACCCCAAGCACAAGAAATACAAAGAAGACCACACCAAGGCACGTCATAATCAAATTGCCCAAAAGTAACAGGGTCAATATTATCAAGGGTTTTAATATATCTCAGCTAAGCTAGAAGGTGAAGACCCTTCCAAGGTGCCATGGGGACTGCCATGGAAGCCTTGGGGTGAAAGTGAAAGAGATAGTGCTGGCACCTATGGAGATGTCCACCAGGCCACCACCAAGCAGTAGTGGTGGCAGTGGTCCATGCAGCCAGCCCAGCCCCTGGCATGTCTGGGGATCTCATCAATACTGCCACAGCACACCAGACAGTCTGGCATGAGCCCCACCACCTACACCAGCCCTGGGCTCCAGCTGTACTTTGTCATTAAAAGTCAACTTTCAGTTCTACAAACTATTTAGGGGGTGTCCTGTTTTGTGTCTACATACAGCACATTACTACACGGCCTCATCCCATCCAAAACAATCTGAGCTGGACCTGCTTAGCCCAAACAGAACAGGTGATGAAACTGGGAACAGAGAGCCACAGTGGTTTGCCCAGGGTGGCAGATAAAACGTGACAAAGCAAGGGTTCAAACCCAGGTTTGACTCTGAAATCAATGACTTCCCTAACAATGACATAATCAGCCCTACACTATGAGATACATGAGGTCAAGAATCCTCACCTGTTTGGGGCTCTGTTGCAGCCATTTGCCCAGAGCAATGTCAGGCACTGAAATAAATATCTGTTGAATGAAGTCAGAAAGCTTTAGTTCAGACCTTGGCTGCACCATTTCCTAACTTTCTGACATCAGGCTGAGTCATCTTAGCAAAACAAGGTTAATAATCCACAGTACCTACCTCACACGGTTGTAAAGATTAACTGTGGAAATCCATAAAAATGACTAGCATATCTATCACAATTAATAGTCAGTAAATGTTTAAAAAGTTAAAATAAGTGAATAAAGGAAATGGAGGGAGGTTTCCCGGCCATCTATCTGAGCTTTTTTCGTGAAGAACTCTTGTTCTTCACAGTTCTTTACTTTCTTAAAATCGAGGTTGCATGGCCCCTGTGAGGGACTTATGGGGCTGCCAAAAGGGGACTAAGAGTCGGGCAGAAGGGGTTGGGGAAGGGGCCGCAGGTACCAGGAAGCTCCTCCCTGTCCCTTATTTACCCACCACCCAAAATAAGGCAGTTTGGGAAAATAGCTGAAGTCGAAGGAGTGAAGGAGGGGACGGTGTGTGCAGTTTGACGACAACATCCTCCATGCTCTGCTGCTGTCGTCCATGGTGACGTGCCAGACAAGCCAGCTGCCTCACTGGTGAAAACAGGGCCCCTGGCGTCAGAGGTTCTCGTGCTGGAGAGGAAGGAGGGCAGGGCTCCACTCTAGGGAGTCAAGCACTGCAGAGGTGTCCCCTGCTCCTAGTCACCCCTCACTGTCAGCAGCTCAGCAAAGGTGGGGGATCTGAACTGGGCCCCCGGGAAGGAAGAGTCTAAAAGGGAGCTCACACCAGTAGTCCCAGTGACTTGGGGGGCTGAGGTGGGAGGATAAATTGAGCCCAGGAGTTTGAAGCTGCTATGACCTATGATCATGCCATGGTACTCCAGCCTGGGCAACATACATACATACATACTTACACACATACATAAAAAGAGGCTTCTGTTCTTGAGCAAGGGGAGTGTATTTATCCAAGTCCTCCAAGGAGCAAATGCCAAGGCAGAGTTAAACACATCATAGATTTACTAGGGGAGCTGCCTGTGAGGGAAACCCTGGAGGCAGCTGGCAGAGGCTGGGAGAGCTGTCAGACCACCGTGCAAGTCTAGACTCAAGTGGAGGAGAGAGGAGAAGTTGACAGGAAGCATTTGTCCCTGGCAGCTATTGGTCTGAGGAGAGTTCAGCAAAGCCAATGGGAAGTCCTTGAGCCAAAGTCACCCATCAAAGGAGCCTCATGTCTCCCAGGTGCCACTTTAGTATCCTGCCTTAGTGTCCCCACCATGCTTTGCCCTTGGCTGGGAAGCGTGGCCTTAGCACAGCAGCTGGGGACCTCGTCCATCCTACTGCCTGCAGTGGGAGGTCTGGGAGGTGCATTTTCATGGTCTAGCAAAGGCTGGAGGTTAGGGACAGGAAGTAGGTAAAAGGGTTCTTGTAGAAATTCCACCCTGGAAATGGCTGGAGCTTCTCACCAAGCTGTTCATCTTGCTCACCTTGGCCCTCCACTGCCTGCTCCCGGGCCTCATCCAGTCCTGGTAACTTTCCCTTTTAGGACACAGCGGTACTCCCTCTTCTCCCTTGTGCCTCAAGTCCTCCTGCCCTCTCTCTCCTTGCCCACACTCTCTGCTAGCCACAGATCAAATCTTTCTGCAAAATCAAGACATGCTCCCCTTCAGAGGTCTCACTGTTCTTACTTTGTCCTGCTCACAACTAAATGGCAAAGGAGAAGGAAAATGAACACTCCAGAAAAAACCTGTGGGTCATCTCATCCAGCCCTCTGCCTGTGGGCAAGGCACAGCCCATCCTAGCAGGAGCCCCTGCAGGCAGATGCCACAGGTGGACTGCGGCACCTCCACGGGACAGAATGCTATGGAGCCTCCCAGCCCCATCCACACCCAGTCCTTTTCCAGTGAAGCAGGATGGAGCAGGGGCAAAGGCCAGTGGCCAGGCAAGACAGGAGACATCGTCTTGTGAGGCACTGTGGCAGGACACAGTCACCTCGGAGGATCCTGGGGGTGGAGAGCAGGAGAGAGGATACCTGGCCCCCATGACCTCGGTCCTCTGTGCCCTTCTCCTCCACACTCACACTCCCTTCCCTACACCAGTCCCAGAGGCCACACCTGCAGGGTCTCTGGCTTCACAATCATTGCCAGGTCTCTATGTCCGTTAGCCTTGGAGAAGACCGAAATCAGCTTCTAAAACGTAAATCAGACCATGTCACTGTCACTCCCCTGCTCAAAATGCTTCCATAGCGTTCACTCCTCCATGGAGTGAAGCAGACTCGAGAACCCCAGAATTACCTGGCAGCCGAGGGCCACCTCTCAGCAGCCTCTGAACCCAGCCCAGTATTAGCACCGTCATGGGTGGTCAACACTTTAAGCAAAACCATCAATAAGTGCTTATTTTTATGTTCCTCATGCTCCATATTAAAAGGCAAGAAATATGTAATACATTTTAGAAGAACGTGGAGCAGATGTTGGTGGCAGATGTCAGAGAGGCAGGACAGTACGATGGCTAAGAACTGGGCTCCAGAGCCAGACCACCTGAGTTGGACTCTTGGCTTCCCCATGCTGTGTGGACTTGGGCAAGTCACCCAACGTCCCTGTGCCTCTAGTGCCCTTACAAATAAAATGGGGGCTAAGAAAATGTATACATCACAGGATTGTTGTGAGGGTGAGTGAATTAATAAATGTGTTAGAGTGCTTGCGAATGGCTGGCACTTGGTAATAGAATGCAGGGTATTATAAATAATTAAGGAACACGGACTTGACTTCCCAAACTGCAGTTTGACTGTATCTAGCCCTAAACCTGTCCCCAAGCTGTGATCCACTGCCTCGCCTAATACAAACATACACCCTACCCCCATCACCCCTTTGGTCATATTTTGGGAGCAAATCCTTAAATTAAGTTCCCTTTAGCATTGCTTTTATAGGACACGGACATGCACAAGCTTGATCTCCCACCACCACCAATTCACACCCAGGCTCACATACTGGTCTGTCCTTCTCTTGTGTTGCTTTTTAAACATCTGGTCATTAAGCAAAGATCATGTGGCGAACACTGAAGAGGTCACCTCTCATTAAATGGCAGCAAGAGTGGGCCACCCAATTCTTGAGGCCCCTGCCACCTCTCCCTCCCTGTGTTTCTATAATACAATTGCATCTGTGCTCTCTCCAGCAGTGACCCACAGGTGGCGCCATTGCCCTTGCCTGGCACACAAGGACGCCTGTTGCTTGGAGTCAGGTTTTCACTGTGTGTGAATCTGGTCCTCCTGGGATATTTGGAGCACTGGATGATAGTTATAATGGAATCCTGGCCTTCTGGGATCCCAGACCCCCTCAGTAAGTGTAGCCAGTAATATTAGTAATCCTCATCGCTCTCATTCCCTAGGCCAGGACCCCTGAGACTTCAGCAAGAGTACAATGTTGCTGGATTCTTTGTATAGAGAAACAGATGATGGCTGGTTTTCTGGGGGGGTTTTTTTGTTTGTTTGTTTTTTGGTCTTTTATTGTGATCATTCTTCTTTACTCTTCGTTAAAATTCTTTTATGAAATTTCAACTTCCTTCAGATATGGTTAGAGAACCCAAGGAAAGTTGGGTTTGTTAATCAAATATTGAGACTTCCAAATCCATCTCCAGCTCCCTGGACACATGGCCTTTCCCTCCAAGCAAGAGATCGGAAGAGATTTCTCTGGGGAATCTAACCAGCCCAGGAGAAAGATCTTAAAGATGATGAAATTGATTTTTCTGAAGGTATTGAGAGGAGTTTTAGAAAGTTGGCAGAGTTTGAAGTTGAGTTATTGAATTCTGTAACGTTCAAGTACATAGGAAACTAAACAAATGAGAAAGAAAAAAACGATTATCAATTCAAAGAAAGTAGTGCAGGGTGTACACAATGGTTATCCCAAAGCAATAGGGTGGAGGCAGGGCAAGCTAAAATTAAAATAATAGTCTGCCCAAAGTTAAACTGCCACCTCCACCTCTTTGCGGCTTTTGTTTGTTTGTTTGTTTGTTTGTTTTGGAGACAGAGTCTCACTCTGTTGCCCGGGCTAGAGTGCCGTGGCATTAGCCTAGCTCACAGCAACCTCAAACTCTTGGGCTCAAGCAATCCTTCTGCCTCAGCCTCCTGAGTAGCTGGGACTACAGATATGCGCCACCATGCCTGGCTAATTTTTTCTATATATTTTTAGTTGGCCAATTAGTTTCTTTCTATTTTTAGTAGAGATGGGGTCTTGCTCTTGCTCAAGCTGGTTTCCAACTCCTGACCTTGAACGATCCTCCTGCCTCGGTCTCCCAGAGTGCTATGATTACAGGCGTGAGCCACCGCACCCAGCCTCTTTGCAGCTTTTTAATGATGAAGTTGTTGCAGGGAGTAGTTCCAGTTAGTTCTAGTAGTTCCAGTAGTTCCATCAACTTTAATGATGAAGTTGTTGCAGGGAGTAATTCCATTGAGGGTCCTCAATGGAAATGAACAGAAACTTTTCCAAAGAAGACAGATTAATGGCTAGCAAACATATAAAAAAATGTTCAACATCTCTAATCATTAGAAAAATGCAAATCAAAACCACAATGAGATACCACTTAACCCCAGTGAGATTGGCAGCTATCAAAAAATCCCAAAACAACAAATGTTGGTGAGGTTGTGGAGAGACTGGAACACTCTTACACTGCTGGTGGGACTGCAAATTAGTGCAACCTCTGTGGAAAAGGAGCTGGAGATTCCTCAAAGAGCTAAAAATAAAAATACCATTCAATCCAGCAATAGCATTATTAGGCATCTACTCAAAAGAGCATAAGACATTCTATAATAGAGACATCTGCACCCAAATGTTTATGGCAGCACAATTCATTATTGCTAGGTCATGGAAACAACCCAAGTGCCATCAATTCATGAGTGGAATATTAAAATTTGGCATATGTTTACAATGGAATATTACTCAATTTTAAGAAACGACAGTGAGCTAGCACCACTTATATTATCCTGGATTGAGCTTAAGTCCATTACTCAAAGTGAGGTGACACAAGACCCGAAGCATGGGCCCCACTGTACTCGCCATCAAATTGGTACTGACTGTTTGAGCACTATGGTGCTCAAATGGTGGTAGTGTTCACTAGGGATTTGGAGGGTGGGGGGTAGACCCACATCTGAGAGATGTGGTGAGCACTGTAAAGGGGAGGGGCATGCTTGAAATGTATTTGGGGATGGGTATTAGGGGTCTCAATAGTGGGTAGGAAATCCTCTAAAACTGATTTATGTGAATAGCTGTACAACTTGGTAAATTTACTAATAACCATTTAATTGTACACTTAAAATGGAGTAAAGACATGATATGTAAATTATACTTCAATAAAGAAAAAAATCTTAAAAAAATCATGAACTTGATCTCACAGGCAGTAAGGGATATGAAAAAAAAAGTCCTTTCTGCTCTAGAAGGCATCTAATTTTATGGAAATCATAAGGTGTTTCACGGAGAAATACCCTACCTATATCCTTTTAGGATGTTGCAGCCATCTCTCCCCAGCCAAAAATTGCTTTATATAAAATTTGTGAAATCATAATGTACTCTACAATGCCCTTTTTGCAATCACAAGAATTTCATTCCAAATATATATGAACTACAAGTCATTCTACAACATTTTTGAAAAATTTGAAATGTGTGATCACATTGCAGCTGCCATGTTTTGTGAAATGGGGAAAACCTCTGAATCTTTCACTTTACTGAGAATATGCAAACATCCCAATTTATTTTTCTGTAGTTAAGATGCCTACTAAAGAGATTTATTCCCTTACCCCATAAATGTGGGGTAGAGGAGAAGAAAGCAAAAGGATTGTTATCTAGACTTTTATCTAAATGTTCACTGAAAAACAAATTTACAAGTATTAAGGCAAGGAGGCAGAAAAGTTTTAGGCAGGCAGAAGACACTCAATTAGGATTAAATGTGGTGGATTCACTATTACTAATTTAAGAAGTTTGGGATTACTTTTTTAAATTAGTGGAGTTGCCTTTTTTTGAAACAGAGCCTTCCTCTGTCATCCTGGGTAGAGTGCAATGACATGATCATAGCTCACTACAACCTCAAACTCCTGGGCTCAAGCAATCCTCCTGCCTCAATCTCACAAGTAGCTAGGACTATAGGTGCTTACCACCAAGCCCAGCTAATTTTCTTGATTTTTTTTTTTTTTTTTTGGTAGTGACAGGGTCTCATTCTTGGTCAGGTTAGTCTCAAATTCCTGACCTCAAGCAATCCTCCCACCTCAGCCTCCAAGAGTGCTAGGATTACAGGTGTGACCACTGCACCAGGCTGTGTAGCTGCTTTTATTACTTTGTTTTAGTGGAAAAACAAAGATATATTTGTTAGCACTTTCAGATGGTAATAAAATAAGAGGAAAAATACAAATTGGAAGGCAGGAAATCAAAAGACTCATAAAAGACTATTGTGCTCAACTCTATGCGAACAAATTTGAAAATCTGAATGAGATAATTTACCAGAAAACATAATTTATCAAAATTGACCCCAAAAGAGATGGGAAATCTATAAAATTTACAATGAAAAAGTTATTGCTATTAGAAAATTCATCATATCACTCAACATATTAGATCTACACACAAAAAAATATATGATTGTCAAAAATGATGAAAAGACATTTTACAAATTCAATACCCATTCTTGTTGAAAATACTGAATAAAAAAGAACACTTCTTTAACATCAACCCCAAAGCCAGCAGCATACTTAAGTGGAAACAGTGGATACAGTCTTAAAGTTAGGGAAGGTCTATATTTACCATTCTATTACCTATAATATTAATCAACACAATTAAATTAATGAAAGAAATTAGAAAGAGAAAATTAGAAACGAATACTATTGGCAGATAATATAATTCTATACCTGAAGTATCAGAAAACATCAACTAGATATTATAATAAGGATAATTTAGTAATATAACATGGTATAATACAAAATACACAGAATCTTTATATGCACAAAGAGAAACAAGATACAACATGAAATGAAAGAAAAGATCTCATTTACAATAAAAAAATCTAGGCACAAACTGCACAAGTGCCCAAAACATATATGTGAGAAACTATAAAACACTTTTGAAAGACAGAAAAGTAGACTTCAACAAATGGAAAAACATTCTTGTACATGAAGATTCAGCATTGTAAAATGTCATTTCTCCTTAAGTTAATTTATAAATTTTACAGTCCAAATAAAAATACTATATAAGGTTTTTGTTTTAATTTCGGCAGCTAGACAGTTTTTAAAAACAAGCAAAAATAGGAAAATATATAAAAAAGCATTAAGTAGACCTACCACATATTAAAATATTGTACAAAGCCTTTATAACTAAAACAGTATGTGTGTAGTTAACTATAATATATTGTACCAATAGGTTAATTTTCTTAGTTTTGATAAATTGTAGTAAGGATATGTAAGATGTTGACATACAGGAAATCCGAGTAAAGGGTATATGGAAACTCTACTATTTTTCCAACTATTCTGTTAAGTCCACAGCTGTTTAAAAATTAAAAGTTTTTTAAAAAGGTATATTGGCACGTAAATAGACGAGCCACTAGAACACAATTTTTAAAGTCCAGAAATAAACATACATAAATTTACCGTATGATAAAGGTAGCATCTCAAATACTTGTAAAAAGATGGATTTTAAATAGGTGGTACCAGGAAATAGGACAGCAATGAAGGAAAAAAATGTGTGTATTCCTCATACTATACACTAGGATAAACTGCAAAAGGAACACAGATTTAAATGTTTAAAAAACATTTTATTGTCTTTTAATTATGAAAACAGTTATACCCCTCTTCAAAGGAGGGTGTTATGGCAGCATGGAAAATTTTTATTTTAATTTGTTAATGGCTATAAGATAAGTAGAAGGCCAATTAAGAGTTCTTTGAACTGGTGATGTCTGTTCCTAGAGTAGGAATAATAAAGCAGATTCTCAGGGTACTTCAAACAAATGGAAAGTTTCTATTTGGTATAAAAACACAACTACTTTTAAATAAATAGAATACATCCATGCAGTGGAATATTACATTGGCATTAAAAAGAATGAGGCTGATGTTTAAAAAAGGAGGCAAAAAACAAAAAAGGGGAGGGTGCCAATCACTAAGTCTTATATGGTCCATCCTGTTCTAGGCAAGATAAAAGGATTGTATATGGATAAACAATATCACTGAAAGAATATACAAAAATACAGTCATTGCCTCCAGAAAAAAGGTCTGAGGTCTGGTCAGAAGTCATCTTCCTTTTTATTTTGTATACCCTTTGTAGAGTTGGAAAAGCAAAGCAAAAATTTGGTTATTTGAGAAGATTAAATATAATTAGAGACAAAAAAAAAAGCCCAAACATATAAAACAAAGAAAATTCTAGGAGCAGAGACTGATTTAAGAAGAAACAGAAAAGCTTAATAGTTCTAAAACTATTACAGAATTAAAGCAGTAGTTAAATATTTTTTTCTCCTCCTTCCAACCGCTCAAAATATCATATCTAAATGATTTACAGACACCTTCTATCAAACTTTTAAGGAACAAATCATTCCAATCTTATACAAACTCTTCAAAGAATAGAAAAATAGAAAACATTCTCCAATGCACTCCATGAGGCCAATCTAACCATAACAGAAATGTCAAAGACTGTGCGAAAAAGAATTATAGGCTAATCTTCAAATATTGATTCAAAAATCCTAAACAAAATATCAGAAAACAGAATATAATAGTACACAGCAAAGAAACTACAGCAGAGCCTAGCTGAGTTTATTCCAGGAATGCAATGATTATTCAAATGATAGATCATTTATATGCATCACTCACTAGATTAAAATATTAAAGAAAAACCATGTGATCATCTCAATAGACAAAGAATAAACATTTCATAAAAGCCAGTTATCTACTCATGATAAAAACTCTTAATAAACTGGAAATAGGAGGGCAGTTGTCAAAACCTACAGTGAACGTCATTCTTTATAGTGAAATGTTAGAGACAGCCTTGAAAATCAGTAGGAAGATGGAAGTCCAAATTAGCACAGTAAAACTTTAAAAAAGAAAGAGTAATGATGGAAAAGAAACAAAACAGAAAAATCTTAAGAAATATAAAAATTTATAGCTTATCAGATACAAAATCAATATACAAAAAAAAGTTATTTTCAAGCAGAATTCACCTCATCCATTTTAGTTCTTTTCTCTTTATTTAACAATTAATGCAATGTCCTTGCCCTCCATTCTATTTCTCTTTCTCTTACCTACTAAGGCCCCATAGATGGTGATATTTAGTCTCCTGTGTGCAATATTCTTTCCCCACCTCTTCTTTTTCTCACATTCTGTACATGGCTACATACAATGCTAAGACCTATCCAAGCCCCCATACCAAGTGTGGTCAAGCTTCAAGATAGCCATCACAATTACCAGGAGCAGGGTTGGCAAATAATTTCTGTAAGGGTGAGTTAATAAATATTATAAGCTTTGTGGGCCACATGATTTCTGTTGCAGCTACTTGATTCTGTAGCTGTAGCACAAAAGCATCCCCAAACAATACAGTAAATGGATGGAGACGACTGTTCCAATAAAACTTAAATTTACCAAAACAGGTGGAAGTCTGTTGACCCTTGGCCTAGAGCATAAATCCCCAATTCTGGTGTTCAAACATCCCAAGATAACCCAAATAATTTTAAAGCCTATTGCGAAATTCCTAATACTAAAATTAGTGTTTCACTTTTAAATAACAGAAAGTAAGCTGCTACACTGGAAAGAATAGAGAACTAACAAGTGTTAACGTTTTCGATTTTTTTTTTTTTGTTGTTAGCAACGATTTTTAATTCCTACAACTTCTTCATCTTTATGGCCTGTAAGATCACATTGTTATCATTTTTTTACTATCACTCTAATGGGATCTTAGAAGAAAGAGGTGATAAATGTGGTTGATTAATTCCCTAGCTTGAATCAGAAATTCTATTTTCACATTAAGATCTTTAATGAATATAGCATTTTTATTTTTGTATATGGTATGGGTGTAGCGGTCTAACTCTTTTATCTTTCATATGGATAACTAATTACATAATCACTATTTATTAAACAAACCATTTCTTTCCCACTGAATGGAAATGTACCTCTCATATGCTAAATTCTCATGTATTCTTAGAGCTGTAATGACAACTACATTTACATTAATTTGAGACAGATTCATATTTCTATATTAAGTCTTACTCTCTCTCATGAATAATTCAAGCCCTTCAATCAAATTTTCAAGCCCACCCCTCTACCGGTCAAGAAAAGGTCCTACTCCTTTCACATAAAATTTATCCCTAGGTTTTTTTGCTGTTTGAGTTGCTACTACTGAAACACCACCAATCCACATTAAATATTGCTAACACAGATGAAAGCTAGTGATTTTATTTAATATATATATTTTCCTTATGCAGTCACCTTATCAAATTATCCCATCAATTCTAATGGTTTTTCTAGTCGATTTTCTGGGTAAGCAATCATATAATCTATAAAGATCTTTTTGCTTCTCCTTCCCCAATGTTTGTACCTCATTTCTTTTTGTTTTATCGTTAGCTTGAAACTTAAAAATAATGCTGAATAAACTACCTTATTCCCGATTTTAATAGGAATGGTTTAGTGTTTTACCATTTAATATTCTTACTCTTAGATTTCAGTAAATTTTTAAATATGTTTAGGTATTTTCCTTTTAACGTTTTTATTAGGCATGGCTGCTGAATATTTTTATAGCAGCTTTGACACAATCATAGCCTTTTCTTTCAATTAGCTGATGCAGTCAATCCTAAGATTTTTTCTTTTTATTTTATTTCGGCATATTATGGGGGTACAAATGTTAAAGTTACGTATATTGCCCCTTCTCCGCTTGAGTCAGAGCTTCATGCGTGCCCATCCTCCAGACAGTGCGCATCGTATTCATTATGTATGTATACACCTATAATCCTAAGATTTTGTAATGTTGAAACACCCTACATTCCTGAAATAAAGCTCATTTGTTCATGTTTTATTCTTTTACTAGTCTGTTGATTTTTCAATAAGAGAAACCAGTGTATAGTTTTTTATTTTTATAATATTTTAAAATAAGGTTTTGAATTAAGCTTATACTAAGTTTATAAAATGAACTGGTGTCTCATCTTTTTATATAGTCTAGAAAAGTTTGAATATCTATTCCTTTGAAAGTCATCTAGAATTCAAATCAGAAGGTGCCTTTTCAGAAGATTTTAAAAGTACTTTAAAATTTCTTCTGTGGTTAAGTCTTTTCATGTTTTCTTCATCTTGTATCAATTTTATTAATAGTTCACCAGTAAATTACCCATTTCCTCTAGCTTTTCAAGTATATTAATGGAATTATATATATTGTCTTATTTTATAATTCTTTATCTGAAGGTTATCTCTTTTCTCATTGATGTTCATTTTGTCTTTTGTTCCTTTAAACTTTCTAAAGTTATATCTGTTTTATTGGAATTTACTCCAAAAATCAACTTTTGGTGTTACATATCCTTGCCACTACTATGTTTTCTATTTCTTCATTTCTGTGTTTATCCTCACTAATTATATCTTCTTATTTTCCATTGGTTTATTTTGTCCTTTTATATTACTGTTATTTAAAGTGATTAATTCGTTTCTTTACTTTACTTACATATTCAATTAGTTTCTTCCTTAATAATACAAATATTAAGGACATCAATTTTTCTCTTAGTACAGTCTTATCCATGTCCCATAGTTACAGTATGAAGTGTTCTCCTCTTTATTTCTAGGTAACTCATAATTTCAATCTTTATTTCCTCTTTGATCTAGGGGATACTTCAAAGATCCTTCTCAACTATTAGGTATATAAGGCTGTTTGAGTCATCTTTTTATTGTCATTGATATTAATATATTATTTATTATATTAATTGGAGACTTGCTTATAAAATTGCTACTACTTAGAATTTTTATGGGTTTGCCTTTGTAAAAGGATATGACTGATTTTCATAAATATCCAACTGAAATGTTTTTAAGAGACAAAGTGTACAAAGTTCTATAACTGCTTACTGACTATAGTACTCTATTTAAATCCTCTATATATGCTGTTATTTTTGTATATTTTGATAAATGAAATTCAGAAAGCCTACCATTCATTGCATACTTAAAATATGCCACATACTGTAAATGCTTTCCACATATTATCTCATTTAATTGTAGTAACCACCTTTAAGGTAGGTATTACTCCTATTGTTGAGTTAAGAAAAATGGAACTCCTTAAAATCCAGATCAATAGGCTAAGCCAGGATTCAAACCCACATTTTTTTCAAATGCTCACGCTCTTAAAGACTAGGTAATACAATTTCTGCCTGGCTTTCACAATCTGTTATATGTGATAATAGTCTACCTTCTAAACTTATTTTCTGTTAAGTCCCAAGATATCCCTCCTCCTTAAATAAGTTTCTCTTTATTATCCTCCACAAACCATTTCATACTTTCGTATTTTTGCTTATATTTCTTCCCTTTTTGAATACCACATCCTTTATTCCTCTGCTCTAACATGTCCTCATCCTTTAAAGCCAAGCTCAAGTGCCTTATACAAAACTCTCCTGACATCTCCAGCCAATAAACAGTCTTCCTGCTGACTGAAGAGTAAATACTATACAACTTAGCCTGACTGTTCTCTAATTATTCCATTTTACTTCAGCGTGTTTAGTCTTCCCAACTAGAGCATAAACATCTTTAAGACAAGGTTTATATTTAATACTTAGCTTTTGTAATTCTCAAAATGCTTTATTCAATGACAGCCACATAAAAGACAAACACATGCAACAATTAACAGAACAATGCATTATCAATCAGCCACAGAGGGGGCAAAAAACTGAAGGAAAAAAAAAGGCAAAAATTCAAAGAATGTCCAAGATGATGTTTCCATTAAAAGAATAAGACAATAGATTCTTTTCTATAGCTATACAATTCGAATCAACAAACATTTGAGAACTTATTATACATATCATGCAAGTATATATTATCTCATTTAATCATTTGATTAAATGGGTTGAATTATGTTCCCTAAAATATATGTTGGGTCACAGGTACCTGTGAAATGTGACTTATTTGGAGCCAGGGTCTTTGCAGATATAATCAAGTTAAGTTCAGGTCATACTGAACTTACAGTGGATCCTAAATTCAATGATTGGGATCCTTATAAGAAGGCCTTGTGAAGAAACAGGGAAGAGACATGCAGGGAGAATGCCATGTGATAACAGAGGCAAAGACTGGAGTGAGGTGGCTGCAAGCCAAGGACTGCCAGCAACTGTCAAAAGCTAGGAAAGAGGCATGGAATAGATTCTCCCTCATCAGAAAGAACTAACCTTGCCAACACATTGATTTCACACTTCTAGCCTCCAGAACTATAAAAGAATAAACTTCTATTGTTTTAAGCCACCAGTCTGTGGTACTTTGTTACAGTGGCTCTGGAAAAATAATACAGGGATAGAAGATAAACTGACATGTTTCTTGTTTTCAAGTAGCTTATTGTCTAGCAAAAGGGACTACTCTAGTACAAAGGGTAAATTGGATAAGTATATAAATACATCAGAGTTTTGTATCCCACCTCACATTCTCTTGGCTCACTTTAACTCTACTCATAGCATCAATCAGCTCATTGTAGTTGGAAACTGATGGCCCATCAGCTGCACCAGGTATCTTTTGCTTTCTGTCCGTAAGGCATCTTTGATACCCTAGTGTGGGTTCCCAACACTCATGCATGTACAACTCATAAAAGAGCGAACACTTGGCCGGGCGCGGTGGCTCACGCCTGTAATCCTAGCACTCTGGGAGGCCGAGGCGGGTGGATAGCTCAAGGTCAGGAGTTCAAGACCAGCCTGAGTAAGAGCAAGACCCTGTCTCTACTACAAATAGAAAG